>APFE031400882.1:0-23850 GCA_000404065.3 Pinus taeda
ATTTGAGAGTAGGAGTTTCTTGTGGGGAAATAGATTATCCCATGTAGTTCCTAGAAACATAATCCTAGTGACACCATCTCACTAGTAGGGATGTCATTCTTCCATTCAACATTAGGCTCTACATAGATGGCAAAAAAATGCAATGATAACTATGTTTAGTAATTTAGAGTTATGCAATGATAACTCTATTTAGCAATTTGGGTTGCTCATATTTGATTAAATGGCGAAAGTTCATTATATTGATGGCTAGTCCCATAATATATTACCTTTTGCAATGGAGTTTTATGATTATTTTTCCCTTGTAATTGAAGATGGGTTATTGTGGTCCTTGTGGGTGATGAGTGGAACACTTCATTCACTACTGCTTCATGCCAACATGTCCTTGTAGTTTAGTTTGGTGAATCATATTGGTTTATGTTTGTCTTCCTTTCTTCGAAAATGCCCTATACACATTTCTTGTTGTAGTGGTGTAGGTGTTTGTGCCAATTGCTTTGTGTTTTTTTTACAAGTATACATTTAGGGCTTGCAAGCTAGGTTGGAAATTTCAATGTTAATTTGTAAATTTATATAAAGATGAAAAAATTGTGAGCATTTAGGCATGTTAAATTTCTTGACATTTCATGCATTTGTGGCTTGTGCTTCTACTCTCTATAAATTTCCCCACATAACATTTTCATTGCTATTGGGCCATTCTAATTTTAAGTGTCACCACCTTTAGGCCTTTTAATATTTATAAATCCCTTTATTTAAGAAAAAAATAAAATTAAAAAATTATGGTATATGTGATCTATCATTTCTATTTATTTGGCACTCTCACCAGTGCAGAAGCATGATCGCTTGAAAGAGATTCATCGAGACAATGGGAAGGAAGCAAAAGAAGAAAGCACCTCAGAAGAAGAAGACATCTCAAAGGAACAGTGACAACAGGAGAGACAATTGGCTATTAGGTGGAAGGAAGTATTCATATTCAAAATCACCTCAGATTGAAGATGAACAAGCAAAAGAATTATCAGGTACAAATTTTTGGTCTTCTAGTGATACCTTTCCCTTTTCATGCAATATTGATGATGAAAGTGATAGTGGAACAACTAAATTTGCTCTTATGGGTGAAAGTGAAAGAACTATAGAGGCAGAAGTTAGAATTCTCACTCACTCAATCAATCAACCAGACTCAATCTCCTTACATAATCAGTTTTACTTTCAACTCTAATGAAGACATTATTAATAAACAATAGTAAAATAGAAGCACTGATCAGATAGATCAGTCATCTCTGAACAACAATATTTTCTTCTGCATATGCTACTTGGAAGTGCTGAACTAGCGTGTATACACACCCTCACCAAGGCATACTAACGTATAGATCTGTAAATAATAACTTATAACTTTGCAGCTATTCCAGACTTCAAACATACCGAGATCATAACATTTAAATGACAAAACATTTGTTAGCACTC
This sequence comes from Pinus taeda, assembly GCA_000404065.3. Lineage (NCBI taxonomy): Eukaryota > Viridiplantae > Streptophyta > Pinopsida > Pinales > Pinaceae > Pinus > Pinus taeda. Next base: position 1,456 of record APFE031400882.1, read on the forward strand.
AGATCTAGCCTATTCATTATCAGATCACATAATGATAAGTCATTCCAGGTCTTATGATCCTAATACATCATTAGATCTCATCCATCAGCAAACACTCAGGTGCATACTTAGTTCAGATCAAGAAAAGCATCAGAAACCCATAACATGTATATTGTATTTTGATCGAACTCTTCATAAGATATTCATTACTCACACACTTAGCCATTTGATCTTCTCATGCTTATATACTTAGAGCCTTTTTCAATACCTCGGACCAAAACAACACTTAGAACCTGTGGTATTCTTTGACGGGATCAAGTAACTGATATTCCGATCAATATTGTGGGCTAATACCATGGTATGGATCCTTGGTATTATTTAACCTTAATTTTCCATCCCTTACGCACTTTTCCTTCTGTGAAAGTGCGTGCATATGTATATGCTCTTTTTGTTCTGTGTACTCGCTTGTATACGCTACTTGGACTAGGTGAAACATCGTATACAACTTAATGCAACTTAAAACATTCTTTTTCCTCAATTGCTTGATTATGATCTGTAATCCATTGTTCCATCATCCTGTTCTTCTATGTCATTACTCTGTTACCTCTGAATTGACTTGTTACAATATGAGTTGTCATCATTATATCATTTATGAATTGATTCCTATGAATTGCCATGCATTTTGTCACATTTGTAAACAAAGCTGCCATGTATTTTGTGACATCCTATTTACACCTTTATCAAGTAGTCCATTCATCAAATAGGTTTTCTTTAAGGACACCTCATCGGGTAGGTTTCTTATTAAGGAAAACACTAACACAATCTCCCTGTATCAAACCTTTGTCCATTATTATGTTCCATCATTTTGTCACCTTTGATATGTCCTCTAGATTCATCTAGTTAGCATATACTCATTCTGTTACAGGTGAGTTTCCATCAAGGACAACACATGCATCATAATGCCAACAATCTCCCCCTTTGGACTTGACCACTTTGGTGTTTGGTCACCACAACTTGTAAATAACATCAAGACAAGCACCAAGCTTTTCAAAACATCAAGCTACTCTCCAAACACCAAGACACTCTCCCCCTTTGACATCAAGGGAAAAGGGCTCACTAATGTTAAATGAAGACTTCTATATCTGAACTACTGAATATGAACATTGATCATGCTCCCCCTAAGCACATGCTGAATTCTGTAATCAAACTCCCCCTTAGTACATGCTGAGATGCACTATACTGTCCATGCTCCCCTTGAGAACATGCATAGTTTGCAGAAATAATTTTCAAGAGAATAATGTCTCTATAACTCAACTATGTGAGTTTGACCTTCCTATCACCAATGTCTCATATAAACATAATCTCCCAACCAAGTGGGGATGCACCAAATTTGACTCATCTACCCAAACAAGTGGGTTTACATATTTGACATGATGTCAAAAGTCCATACATGACTGAATATTGCAATTATTACATAATAGGTATTTACATGACCTTTACATCAAATAATATACAGGAAATTTATAACAAATTCCAAAGATTTAAATAAGACTATGATAGTTATTAACAACTATCATACACCATATATGATCTGAACCATAAGCATATGTCAACAACATCCAAAACAAAAACCTATATATGTCCATCATCAGTTTTCCAGATAAGACAATGTACCTTTAATATCATCAAACTATGACAAAGTATCCTGCATATCAACTCTTCTTCTTGATCTTATCAAGATCACCTTGCTCCATATCCTTCCATGAATCAACTAAGAATATGTCATATCTCCAAGTGGTAATACAAAACCATTCACCTAATATCATATATGTGTGTGTGTGTGTGTGTGTGTGTGTGTGTGTGTGTGTGAAACCACCATTTTCATCATCTATGACCATAATATCATCATTGTTGTAACAAGAACTGCATGATCTTTCCATAACAACCCTCAATATATCAACCATGTATCTTCACTATGGATTTTTCCAACATCCAAATATGATAAGTATCGACCATGATAATCAACATATGTGAGAATCAAACCTACCATCATAGAGTAAGAATTCACCATCATTATGTGACTAAGTAAGCCATGTTTCTAAATAACCATGTCTTCAAATAGATATGTCTTCATGAAACCTACAATAACACCATTTTCTTGGCCAACCAACATTATTTACCAATGTGTAATTTAAGTAATCATCCATGTATCAACATAATATGTATCCATCATAGAGATAACAATATGTATCTAGCAAACCATGAGCTCATAGTCATTTTTCAAGCTTTCTTGATACCATCAACAACATCAATCCTCAACTATGTGAGGGCCAAGAACTATGGGAATCCTTATCCATAACTACACCATATGAAATTTATGCATCGTTGAAGGCATGATGACAACAACATAAAGAAATGACACTTATCAAATAATGAAGTTGTGTACTCAAGCTTTGTTCTTCTCCTCGTCCTTATGAAGATCACCATGTAAACAACATACCATATGTACTATATGAATTATCAAAAGATTCATCCACAATCATCCATAAATCAGATCTGAAAAACAACTATGTGGCTCAATCAATATAAATATTGTCTGAGACTTTATCATAGGAAACCCATGACTGCAGCATAGCATGATGTATCCTTTAAACACTTCAACAACATAAGCATCCTCACCATTGATAAGAATCATTATGTACCAAAGAATTCTAAACATAATGCCAACAACTAGACCTCAGACTGTTTGGTGTAAGACTCCTAGCAGTGGGGCGTACGATATCATCTTGACCACAGTTGCACACAGAGGTCAGTAAGATGTCCTTGTTGGTAGCAAGGGTGTGACATTTGCAGAAAGTCAAAAAAGGTGCATGAAAGACTCTAACACATGAAATAGGGGGATGAGTGCGCCCCTTAGAAACATGTGATAGCACGTAGCTTGGAAAGGAACACACGAGCAACAAGACATCACAAGCTGGAAAGTAGGTTAGCCGACAATCTAAAGTGATGGTTATACCAACAACACATTTCAATAAGATTCATTCAAACATATACAGAATAGTCCGTACATATATGAGTAAATAACAACCACATATATCATTAGAGTAACCAAGATAGTTGAACTACAATAACAACATATGCGTGAAATGTGCTAGCTTTGTTATATTAAAAGAGTGAAAGATCTAATCATACTTACAACCATGACCAACCACTAGTCCCGACAACCAAACGTTACAGTCATTGCTACCTGCTCCTCCAAATAGATATACTAGCTATACACTATGGAGAAGCCAAGGCTCATTACAATATACTCCAAGCTTTCTAAGTTACACCTATAGGAAGCTTGGCTCCCAAAATCCTACACAATGAGTTATGAGGTTCTATAAATAGCAAAGGGTGGGGTGACCCTTGACATTCCTCTTTGTGACTTTTCACCTAACCTCATGACTCTTCAACTTCTACATGACTATTACATTCTACTACTGGCACTTGGTATTTCACTTTTACAATATGTTTCATTACAATCTGCACATGTACCCATGTGAGACAAAATAGGTTTGGGTAAGTCATTCAAGACATCACTAATGCTCGAATAGCTGTGGGAAGACCAACTCTTCGACATCCTCGCAATGATCGACGATGGTGAACTGATGCCAAGCTTGGTAATCTGTTATGGTGTCTGCGTGCTCTATGGTGACATCCCTATGAAAGTGAAGTCTTTCCTCTATTACATCCAGGTACACTGATTTGGCACCTTTGTCCAACTCGTCTGATAACATGCGCATCACAATATTGAGTGCAGCCAAACCAACAACATACTGATACATAGTGTCTGCGGTGATCTCCAAGTCTGCGCTCGTGGCTACATGCATCAACCCATAAAAGTACATGTCTAGCTCCAGTTAGACTTGGTTCTTTTACTTTGGCTTGGTGAGTGTGCCAGTGGATGGGATCACTTGCATGCATATAATGACATCCATGCTCCTAAACAACCGTACTTGTGAAGCCTGCAAAGTGGTGATGAACTACAAGAGTTCCTCATAGTTCCGGATTTGACTCGGGAAGTGTGCTTTCAAATCTACCGCCTTTGGCTTCATCGTCTTGGGAAAGTGCAATGGGGCTCCTTTGTACCTCATTTTCCATGTTTGCGTGCGATCGAAATTAGTGTGCAAATTTAATAATATGCATGCTATCTTAGCACAGTGATGTTGCCAACTGTTGAGATAGTGAACTAACTTATGCACGGTGATGAATCTGGAGTACAACGTCCGCATGACTGTCTCAAGAGACGGTACTTCATCTAATATCGCTCTCTTCAACTCTGCTCTGGCAGATGTTGTAACCTGTTCTCCTCCCTGCTTGGCTGCTTGTAGTTCCTTAGCCACTCTCTCGTTCTTAACTATCAAGAATCTAACACTCAAGCTTGTGGCTTCATCATATGCTTTCATAGCATTGGCCAATGCTGATGGACACTTGTGCACATCAGATATGATCACTCGTTCTTCAAACTGCGTTGCAGATATATGGACATCTGGAGTAGAAACTCTACGTGACTGCACAACTCTGTCTTGAGACTCATTAAAAAATATGTTGTGCATCTCCACTTCCGGATTGTCTTCATGGATCTCTGTGTCAGCTTGATCACTTGGGACTTTCTCTGCTTCCAGATTTGGTGAAGTCAGTGGGGTGACCTCTTGGTTCTGAGGCATGAGGTCAATATCTTGATCTCACTCTAGCTGAACCATATCCATGTCCATCTGCTCTAGCATTTGTTCAGTCTCTTGAGCTAACTCATTCTCATGCGACTTCTCACCCTATCTTCTCGATGCCAACTATTCAGATGAGTTTATACCCTGTATGGACATATTTTCATCAATCTGTCCATGTTGCACCTCCTTCTGTACCTATTCCTGATGCACTTCCTTCTCTCTTCTACGCAACTCTTGTTCTTCCCTAAGTTGTCGCTTCAACTCTTGTAACTCCTTTTCTGTTTCCTGCATCCTTTGTTTCTATCTTTTCCTTTGTGCAATCCTCCTTTCGTGCTGTCACCTCTTAGCCTCAATCTCCAAAGTTGATTTCAACACCAGTGGATCTACTTTGGACTTGCAGCTTTGCTCTACCTCTGCGTTGTCAACAACCTTTCTCCTACCTTTGACACGCACATTGCTGCTACCCTCTGTTGTTGTTGATGATGCTACTCTTTGAGATGTTGCTTCCCTATGCTTTACTAACCACTCTACAACTATGCTGACCCGTTCATTGAGCTTGGAGAAGTGATAGCAGTATCTCTATGGGTCTTCCTCAGGCCAATGACACACCCTGTGGATCCAAGGATGTTGCACTCTAGCACAATGGTCCTTCACTAAACAATGCAAGTCATACAGATTGAAATTTCTGGTGTCGAAGGTGAATCTCTTGAATTCCTCCGTCTCGGCCTAAGCATGCTTGAGATTCCGAATCTCATATAAATCGATCTACAAAGGTAGACTGGGCCAAGGTGCCTTCTTCTTCCTGTGAAGTCTCGCTGACAACCTTGTTGAGATGTGATATGACACTTCTTACATGGCGAGCTTATCCCTGGCAAACTTCATTAAAACATGCGGAGCCTTCTTCATGTTGTACATATGTATGAAGCTGCCAAGGGGTGAGGCATACCAATCTGCTATGTTGATCAATGCCTCCATCGCTACCTGCAACATGAAAGGTGGATCCTGCTCGAATATCATTTTGTACATCGAGGCGACGAAGTGGTCTAATAACTGTATGACAACTCTGTGGAAGCTACATTCATAGAACAATCTGCAATAAGTGTGCATAGAGGTTTCTGAAGGTGTCCATGCCCAACCCAAGCCTGGGAACTCCTGACGGGAACAAACTACATCCATTATGTAGGTAGACATGTATATCTTTGCTTGCCAACCCTTGGGCAGATTTTGGGCTTCTATTACCTGTTCCTTCAACCTGAGAGTCTACATGTTGGACTAGTTGCAAGGTCTTCCTTCACTCGCTAGTTGATCCAACACAATCACCCAACTCTATAGGAAGGTTTTTATGCTCTCTTGGTCTTACAAGTGGCATGCAAAGATGACCAAGAACTGATATGCCTTCCGCAGTATCTTCATCTTGTAAACATGGTTGCTTGGTTGGCTCTTTCACCCAGCTCTTCAAGATATCTCTTGAGTTTGCAATGCTGTTGGGTTTGCTGAAGGGTTTCTCCATCGTGATCACCAGCTGCAGCAATTGGTACACCTCCTGAAAGTCCTTCACCCTGAAGGTAGAAACTTGTGTTCCACTGGTACTTCTCAACACCATTGTCTTGGGATCAGTATGCGAGACAATCTAGTGGATCATGTCCGCACATGGAAATGCAGGATACCTACATGCAATCGAGTACAAGCCAGACTTCTGAATGTTGACGTAGACCCTGTGATCTTTAATATTTTCTTCAAATGTGCCTGAGAATGTGTTATTGATGTCCTGCGATTTCATCTTGATATATTTGTCTATGAACATCTTGGTGTCTTCATAGGTAGGAAAGCTCATAGGCACTTGCTCAACTGCATCTCCAGTTGCACTCTCAACGGTGTCCTTTGACCCTGCTCTCTTGGAGGCCATTGTACTTGTACTGCTGAGAGATGGAATGAACACTTGTGATACTTAGAGACATAGCAACACTCATATCAAGAATTTTTTCAGTTGAAAACCAAAAGCAACTTGAGGACTGACATGCAACATACCCGGGTGACTCACTAAGAAGATTGCATAATTTTCACAAGAAGGCTGGGGGACTGACTGCCAAAACTGCGCAAGGCACAGTCTGGGTTGTCGGGATGCTGACTGACTACTGAAATTGTGCAATGCACAGTCAAGCCTAGCCTTTTAAAGATTGAAACTATGCAATGCTCAATTTCAGTTAGCAAGGACTGCAAACCATCAAACTACATTTGTGCAGTTTCTGGGGCTAACAGGACATTGCCTATCAGAATTTCACAAAGAAAGCTTGGAGGATACTGTTGGTCTAGCTTTACACAATTTCTAGGAGGAAGGTTGAGCCTTCACTCTAAAAAATGCGCATTGCTAGCCGGGCAATGCAAGGTTTGAGCCAAGGCAACCCAGACCCGTCGACGGGCGACTGAAAACATGAAAGGTTTGAATGCATGGCGAAGCTGAGTGTAAACAAGAGTGAATGATCATGCATGAAAACAGTGAGTGCAAGATTCAGAAAACGAGAAAACAAGCATGTGTGTGAAGCGAGTCGCCGCAACGATGACCGTTAGTGCAGAAACAATGTCATGCATGCGACAACAGTGAGATGCAATGAAAAACTTGAAATAATGCTTTTACAAGCTAACATGGATTAAAACGACAACAATCGTTCAACAAAACCAAGAAAACATCATTCACACAAAGAGAAATACAAAATGCGACAGAAAAGCAGCAAAAGACAAGCAAAAAAAACTTATTCGGAAAAAGTTGAGCTGAATGTGCTGAATGCTCCTAGATGCGATGTGGGATGTCAGAGCTCCAAGATTGATGTGACAGCGCTGAAGCATCGAATAAATAAGTTTGATAATATAGAGGCTTATGATGTGCATGCCAGAAATATAGGAAAAAGCGACAATTGGTGGGAGGTTTCTAAAACGGTTTTGCATGTAACCTCGAGCTGCTAAAAATAGATCCTTAAAATCTATCGATGTTTTTTGCTTTTTTCTTTTTCTTTTTCTTTTTTCAGGAAAAATCAACGTATGCATGCAAATCAAGATTGGTCAGTCCTAGAAGGAACTAGTCAACCTAGAAGCACATGCAATAACCTACAAGCCTAGTAATGACATTTGCGCAGTTTCTGGGTTGAGCAAGTCTAGTTGTCCCTCATGGATTGCACAATTTCTGGACTGAAGCCCTAGCTCTGAGTCAGAATTGTGCAATATTTTAGATGAAGCCTAATGTTGGGCTATATTGCGTAGTTTTCTGAGGGAAGGCTGCCTGACTGGATTGCGCATTTCTGGAGCCCAACAGGTAGCCTAGATAGACTACCCAACTTCCAAAGGGAAGGTTGGTTCCCTCCATAATTGCGCAATTTCCCAGGTCAGCATTACAACCAGAAAATGGTTAAGTCCCGGAGTGTCAGCCTACGGGTGGGAGACAAACAAGTTGACAAGCACATGATAGTAATCCACTAAAAATCAACTGAAGCATTTGTACTTGGATAGTGCAAGACATGCTGCTAAGGATGGTTGGTAGGGCAGCTCCAAAATGAAGCTAAGGGAAAATTTTGGAGGGTGGTTGTAGTTGCTACAATAGGTTCCAAGTGGGTTTGAATTGAGCTTGTGCATTATAAAAGAAAAGGAATTTGTGAAATCAATGGGGGTGTTGCATTTGTAAGGGCTCTAATAACTATAGGACATAGTTCAAATGGAGTTTTTTAACAAATTGTTAACCCCATGTTGCTCATATCTAAGCCCTGGGTGAATGACATTCGTTGTTGAAGATATTTATGTCGTGGACATTTGGATTGTTGTGTGGTTCAAACTTCCAAGGCCATTTCATCTTGAATAATAACATATGTGGCTATGCTTTTGTTTACATTGCAAAAACATTGAATTCATGCTTATGGTAGGGTAAGTTATATGGTTGTTTTTTGGTGTTATTGCAATGACTTTCATTGATCTCTCTATGGTTCAGTTATTGTGAAAATGTTAGGTTCTTCCCATATTGGCTCAAGTTGATCCCTTTTGGTTTTAATAATTTTCTTTTCCTTTATCTTTTGGATATATAAAAATTGACTCCATTATTATTTGGCATCCCTATTCGCTCATATCAAGGGTATTTAATTTGTAGCCACCTAGTTTGAACACAATTCGATTTTAATTTGATTAAATTGTTTTGTACTGTTTTGGGGTCTGAGATCTATAAAGTTTGTTTTCCTTTGTAAGATAAGGTATATACCCATGTTTTTTCCATTTTTTTTATTTGGAAAATTGAATTGCTTTCATTTTGCCCTTATTTTTTCTACACATGTTCTTACCATGGCTTGCATTTTTTCTTTTTCATACCTATATGGAAATTTAGAATAAGCTTCTATCTATTTTGATAGTCATAAAGTATGCAATGATAAGAAGACACATTTATTGGAAATTATAGAGCTTTGGATTTATATCTAGTTAATTTTAATGTTAATTATTTATTTCATTTACTTTTACTTGATAATCCCACCCCTACCCCTATGTATTATATAAACTATTGGCTATTTCTAGGGATGGCTAGTTTGTATATGTCCAACATCTTTGATTCTTAAGTCATTTCTATGTTCTTTTGCATGTGTGTGTCGATTCAATATAAAGAATTAGTACTATGTAGTGAATTGTGTCCTTATGTTTACAAAGCAATTAAAATATAAAATGGATTTGAAAGTGAAACCTAGATCTATAAGAGGTTTCAATGGAACACTTCTTCTTACACAAAATGGAAGAAATGACTAAAAGGATATAAGTAAATAAGTGAGACAATTCTCTACAAATTAAGAGGTTTTAATTTTTGTAATCTTATTCTTAACAAGCAAAACAAAAACAACAAACATTGAAGAGATACTTAATGGTAGCTAGGTAAGATAGATACCAAGCCTTGAATGCAAGTTACATTGAATGTTTCTTACAAGGTGACCTATTATTGCATGCCCATGGATACTAGGAAGTCCATTATCCTGTTGACATATGGAAAGTGAATAATAAGCGTAGGCACAAAATGGAGCCGAAGCAATCATTATGAACCAATTCCTATATGTTTTCATTCATGTGTGGCCATAAATATCTTAAAAAATTATAACATGCATGCCTTCTTATGTCCTTAATACTTAGCTTTATCATTACTTATAACACAAATATAGTAAAATCATAGAGGAGTGAGTTGATAAAAGGATAAACTCAATTGTATTTGTAGATCTTCTTCCATTTTTTTGGCTAGGAAAATTTATGTCATGATCCACTCATTTTTCTCTAACTCCCTTTATTTGTGTCATGTTAAAATGTGTCAAACACCTTTGGAACAAATTTCTATGATCAAAGTCTCCATGATTTAAATGAAAATTTGTTGGGAAAGCATAGTCCCTTAGGGACAAATTTCCATGATCAAAATCCCCATTAGTTAAATATAAATTTTGTTGGGCAAGCATAATTTGGGATTTAACTTTTTGCTTTCTCTCTATAAAGCTATGTATATTTTTATGCATTGGTGTATGATAAATGTGATTTTACCATTTTATGTTTTCTTTACTATTTTTCCTTCATCTTGTTAAAATTATTTTCTTTCAACAATTGCAAATCGTTTAATACACTTTCTCCATCTTAAAATGTTTCACGTAATTATATTTGTGCCTGCTGATTCTAGATTTCCAAATGCCAAGTTCTTTACACAAATATATTTTATTCTATTCCTTTATTACTTTTATCCTAATTAGTTCATATCTATAATACACACTTTTTTTTAATTGTTATAGCTTAGGAATGTGTTTGTGTCCAACCTCTTTGAGTTTTAAGATATTCCTATAACATTTTTCGCAAGTTTCTAGAACCTCTATATATATATAAACTAAGTCATTTATTTATAAATTAAATAAAACTTAAATTAAATTAAAATAATAATAATAAAAAAGAAATTATTTTGTACGATTAGGGAACCTACATTTGTAAATCATCACCCTACATTTGCAATAGTAGCTAGAGATGATTGTCCTAGTTGCTGCTAGTTTGTTAACTTAGTTATGACAGATTTTCCCACAATTGAAAAAAAAAACTAGAAATTTTAACGTAGTAGTTTATCTTCCATATATATACACACCACATCTCTTTAACAAGCATTTAATTTTACAAAACTTTGGATTGTTTTAAACTTCTTGTTAACAAAACAAGACAAAATCATTGAACAATGAAGAAGCTTTCCATGACATATAAGTTGAGCCTTCAGATATAGTGAATAATAATATAGCAAGTATGAGGGTGATGAGTGATTTTGTCCACGCTGAATGTGAAGTTAACACGTATGAACAAAGAATTAGCTTTCAAATGTAGTGAATAATACTTTAGCAAGGGAGTACATTCTAAAACTCAATATGAAAACCATGTGCGATTCAATTCATACTCAACTAAAATTGACAAATATCCTTTTTAAAAATAAAATAATATTCTTTAAATGAAAAAATCTCATCTATAATAAATAAATAATAGTAATAATAAGAGTATACTTCATTTTAATTTAAAAAAAATATAAAACAATCAATAAATTGATCATCATGATGCTTTCTTGGTCAGTTGTTGATATTGTATTATATTTGCAAGTCTCTTCGACGATCTCATAAACAATTGCCGTTGAAGGTTCTTCCCTCAGTTAAACAATACAACCTGATGGCAGAATTGGCTGTCATGAAAGACAGTAATATTAATTTTTTCTAATTGAACTGGTCAGATTTATGAATGTTTTTTTCTTAAATCATTAAGGAGTTGTGATCGATAAGTAATAATTTTAATATATTTTCAAGTGATTTTAAAGGACTAAGCTTCCTACGTGATGTGGAAATTACGTCAGTGATGACGTGACCATTAATAATTTGACTTTAATGGAAAAAATGTTGCGTGACAGCTTGTGAATCACTATAAACAATAATAGTATTACAGAATTTTTTTGTCAACTTATATAATTTTAATGCCATTTTTAATGTTTAATAATTTAATGCAGTTTAGGTATTCCAAAGATTTTTATAGAAGTATAATATTATTGTAATTTAATTTAAAATAAAGTTGTTATAATGTTATTAGTTACAAAAGTATAATACTAATGTAATTTATTTTAAAATAGAGGGTTATTATGTTATTAGTTAAGGAAGTTGGATTAGTTTAAAAAATATTTTATTTATTAATATTAAAAAAATAATAATATTAAAATAAAGGTGTGTTTAAGTAGTGGTGTGATTTTAATTTATGATTTATGGGGTATCAAAAATCAGGTTCATGTGGGTTTAGTTTTTATTAAGTTTAAGTCAAAGTTATGGAGAGAATTTGAGGAAGGAGTTTCTTGTGGGGAATAGACTTTATGGAGTTCTAGGAAATATCCTAGTGACACATTCATAGTAGGGATGTCATCTACCATTCAACATTAGGCTCTACATAGATGGCAAAAAAAATGCAATGATAACTATGTTTAGTAATTTAACGTTATGCAATGATAACGCTATTTAGCAATTTGGGGTTGCTCATATTTGATTAAATGGAGAAACATTATATTGATGGCTAGTCCCAGAATATATTACTTTTTGCAATGGAGATTTATGATTATTTTTCCCTTGTAATTGAAGATGGGTTATTCTGGTCCTTGTGGGTGATGAGTGGAACAATTCATTCACTACTGCTCCATGCCAACATGTCCTTGTAGTTTAGTTTGGTGAATCATATTGGTTTATGTTTAGTATCGTGAATCATATTTCCCTATACATATTTCTTATTGTAGGTATTGTAGGTGTTTGCACCAATTGCTTTGTGTTTTTCTTACAAGTGTACACTTAGGGCTTGCAAGCTAGGTTGGAAATTTCAGTGTTAATTTGTAAATTGATATAAAGATGAAAAAATTGCGAGTATTTAGGCATGTTATATTTCTTGACATTTTGTGCATCTGTGGCTTGTGCTTCTACTCTCTATAGATTTCTCCACATAACATTTTCATTGCTATTGGGCAATTGTAATTCTAAGTGTCACCACCTTAGGCCTTTTAATATTTATAAATCCCTTATTTTAAGAAAATAAGAAAATAAGAAAATAAATAGTTATGGTTTATGTGATCTCTTATTTCTATTTATTTGTCACTCTCATCATAGCTTGTGCCATGGCTCAAGGTGGAAATCTTCATTTGGTTCCAAACTGATGAAATTTAGAATTTTTCATTGCTAGAAATAAAAAAGGGATGCAAACAATTGTCATGGTTGTTGCATTTCCTATGGTATTTTACTATAATTGGACGTTGTTAAATTGGGAAAAAAAAACCCATCGTGACAAATTAGCAGATGAATTTCATTTGTTGTTGAAGCTCTTAATCTATGGATATTTAGATCATTAAGAAATTTAGACTTCAAAGGTTGTTTCAACTTAGAGAATAAGGTATTTGTCTACACGCTCTCTTGCACTGCAAAGCATCGAAAACACTTATGGCCAGTCATATATCTATATGCCTTTTAGTGTTATTGTAAGGAATTCTATTTATCTCTCTTTGCTTGAATCATTACTAAAATATTGGGGCTTTCTAAGGGGTTTATGCTTGTCTATCTTTGATTGAATAAATAGTCAATGGCATATCTACTCTTTGATCATTAAGTGCTCTTTCAATAGATTTTGTAGTGGCTTGAGATAAATACCTTTGTTTGGTTTTTTTTACGGTGCTGGACCCGCCAAGATGTCAGGGGATGTCCCTGGTAAGGAGTCCTAACCAGACCTCAGACTGTTTGGTGTAGGACTCCCAGCAGTGGGGTAGTACGGTATTGCCTTGACCACGGTTGTGGACAGAGGTCAGTATGATGTCGTTGTTGGTAGCAAGGGTGTGACATTTGCAACAAGTCAAGGAAGGTGCATGAAAGGATCTAACACACGGAACGGGGGGATTACTGCACCCCTTAGAAATCTCTGATAGCACGCAGCATGAAAGGGAAAACACAAGCAACAAGACATCACAAGTCGGGAAGCAAGTTAGCTGAAGATACAAAGTGATGGTTATACCAACAACACATTTCGATAAGATTCATGCAAACATATACAGAATAGTCCATACATACATGCGTAAATAACAACCACATATATCATTAGAGTAACCAAGATAGTTGAACTACAATAACAACATATGCATGAAACGTGATGGCTCTATTATATTGAAAGAGTAACCATGACCAACCACTACTGTCGACAATGGAACATTACAGTCACTGTCGTCTTCTCCTCCAAAGAGATATACTAGCTCTACACTGTGGAGATGCCAAGGCTTGTTACAATATACCCCAAGATTTCTAAGTTACACCTATAGGAAGCTTGGCTCCCAAAAGCCTGTACAATGAGTTATAAGGTTCTATAAATAGCAAAGGGTGGGGTGAACCTTGACATTCCTCTTTGTGACTCTTCACCTACCTTCATGACTCTTCAACTACTACATGACTATTACATTCTACTATCGACACTTGGTCTTTCACTCTTACAATATGTTTCATTACAATTTGCACATGTACCCATGTGAGACAAAATAGAATTGAGTAATCCATGAAAGACATCACTAAGACTTGGAGATTTGTGGGAAGACCAACTCTTTCACATCCTCACGATGAGAAACGATGAAGAACTGACGCCAATATTTATAGTCCATTATGGTGTCTGCATGCTCTATGGTGACATCCCTCTAAAAGCGAGCTCTTGCCTCTCTTGCATCCAGGTACACTGATTTGGAACCTTGGTCCAACTCGTCTGATAACATGTGCATCACAATATTAAGTGAATCCGGACCGGCAACCTACTGATGAATATTGTCTGTGTTGATCTCCAAGTCTGCGCTGGTGGCTACCCGCATCAACCCATTAAAGTACATGTCCAGCTCCAGTCGAACTTGGTTCTTTGTCTTCGCCTTGGTGAGTGTGCCAATGGATGGGATCACATGTGTGCGTACAATGACATCCATGCTCCTGAACACCCGTGCATGTGACGCTTGCAAACTGGTGATGAATTGCGGGAGTTCCTCATAGTTTCGGATCTGACTCCAAATGCATCATTTCAACTCTACCGCCTTTGGCTTCATCAACTTGGGAAAGTGCAATGAGGCTCCTTTGTACCTCATTTTCCATGTTTTCACATGGCTGAAATCAGTGTGCAGATTTGACAAGATGCGTGCTCTCTTAGCACAACGTTGTTGCCAATCGTTGAGATGGACAACTGACTTATGAACAATGATGAATCTGGAGTACAACGTCGGCATGACTGTCTCGAGAGACGGTACTTCATCCAATATCACTCTCTTCAACTCTACTCTAGTGGATGTTGTAACCTGTTCTCGTCCCTGCTTAGCCACTTTTAATTCCATAGTCATGTGCTCATTCTCAGCTATTAAGAATCTAACGCTCGAGCTGGTGGCTTTGGCATATGTTTTTGTAGCATCCGCCAATGCTAATGGATTCTTGTGCACATAGGATAATATCACTCATTATTCAAATTACGCAGGAGATATATGGACATCTAGAGTGGAAACTCTACGCAACTGCACAACTATGTCTTGTGACTCATCGAAATATATGTTATGCATCTCCACTTCCAGATTGTCTTCAAGGATCTTTGTGTCACCTTGATTGCTTGAGACTTGCTCTTCTTCTGGATTTGGCGAAGCCAGTGGGGTGACCTCTCCGTTTTGAGGCATGAGGTCAATATCCTGATCTGACTTTGGCCGAACCATGTCTGTGTCCATCTACTCTAGCATCTATTCAATCTCTTGAGCTAAGTCTTCCTATGACTACTCACCCTGTCTTCTTTATGCCAGCTGCTCGGATGAGTCTATAACCTGTATGGGTGTAGTTTCATCAATCTATTCATGTTCTGCCTCCTACTTTACCTATTCCTGATGTGCTTCCTTCTCTCTTTTACGTAGATCTTTTTCTTCCCTGAGTTGTCATTTCAACTCCTGTTGTCAAGGCTAATCCTCTCTAGAGACAGAGACGACTCCTCTATCCCAATGAGTGGGTCTATCAACTTGAGAGGACAATCAAATAGACATCTTCCTAGATTATAATTGAAAAATAGAACAAGAGAGGAGGCCTACCTTACTCTGATGCTGATTTGATTTCCATTGTTGAAATCCTCGAACTGCTTGTATCAAGGTCTTGTTCCTGCTTACTTCAACGCTTATGTACCTGCACAAACAACCAAGAGACAAGAAAGCATTCTAAAAGAAATATAAAATACAATAATAATCTATTTAGCTGATCAAGGAATGCCAAACAAATACATACATGAACATATTTATTGGGAAGATGAACCATCAGTTGAATTATTATTTAAAGAATAAAAGGGAAGCTTACAACCATAGCCTTGATGTTGAAAGTGTCTCCTTGATTGGTAATCCAAGTCAAAGCTAAGAAACTCTCCAACACTCCTTCTCCAAGTCTAATAAATGGCCTCTAGCATAAGCTCAACAAAGGGGTGCAAATGGAACTTGATTAACCATTTGGGAATAGCAGAGGGGAAATTTATAGGCTGGGAGAGGGAGTTAGACCTCCTCCAAAGATAGGATTAGGCCCACATCTTAAGGAGGTAGCTGATAGGGATGAGACCAAGAGGTCAAATTAGGAGGATTTGACCTCATCTATGTGAAACCATCTCCAGCTCGTTACTCTGGAAGCTTCTGGATCACGAAGCTTCTCATCCTCTTTGTGAAACTTCCTTTTTAAGACCATCACGAGTATGAGAGAGAATAGACCGATGCCACCGCTGGCTTAACAAGGTGCAACAGGTAATCATTTTGGTTTTGAGCTTCATAGGGGCGATGATTCTCATTTTAGGGTTTCATGAGCCATTTCTTCAGGGAAAGCTCCAGATAGTTTCCAATCAAAGTTAAAGGAGGAATCTGAGCTGTATACATTGATAAGTATACTATATAATGATCATGTTTCAGGCACTTTAGGGTATGTCATAAGGAAGTGCAGGAGCCATGACAAAATATTGTGTAACAGATGGCCCCTAAATAATGAAGGTAGAATGAGGAGTGACAGTTGAAATGCTTTATGAGCTTTTGGCAAGGACGAGGACACACACTGTCACGATACCTGCAAATCAAAGAGGCATATACATATACATATTTTAGATTAATACATGAATCCACGACATGGGCACAACCTTCCGGATGATGAAGACTATATAAAAAGATCCATGGTATGGGCGTAACCATCCAGATAACAAGGATCAATATAAATATTAAGTCTCATGGTATGGTCACACTGATTCGTATAGTAGAAACATGTGTACAATCATGAATACCATAAAACTCCATGCATCCTAAGCCATAACAGACAAGAATTAGGGTCTTGTGCTCCATCCCGATCCAATCAATATACAAATCCCAGCACGTGAAAATGTGTTGAAGTCGAACATGATAGAAAACCACCTGATTATCGGTCAATGATGTGGACCATTAACAGGTACGAGAGAAACCACCAATAATGACAATGGCCCTCAAGGTACAACAGTACAATCCGTGAATGTGATAATGAAGATGATGTCGAACACTCATGGAATCACCCGATCGAAATCCAATGATGAAGACCTGTTGTCAGATGCGAAGAATTAACCATTAAGGCATGTCTGCTCTAAGGTACTTAAAGGGAGTTTCTAAGTCATCTTCTTGGATAATGAGCTGAAGTCGAGAAGAAGTGACCCATCGAAGGAGGGCAATGATGAATCCCCCATCATTGACATGAAACAATGAATAAAGTGGAATAATATTCAGGACTATAGCAACGAATCAAACAATGTATAGGTAAATAACTGCAGATTGGACTTCTCTTGAACATATTGGTGACATGACTCTAGGGTATGGTAGCGTCTAACTCAACATGGGACTAAAGGTCATGATGACAGTGTGGAATAGCTATATGAGAAGCAATATGGATTACCCAAACCAAGTGAATAAGTGAGGATATCCCAAACCCAACACGAGATCAGAAGAGTGTCATGTTCAAGAGTGACATGCTCCCTATACAAATGATGTCTCATCTTCCTTTTCCCCCACTATTTCTAGCGAGTACCGCAATTATTTTTATTTGAAGCTTGAAGGGGATAACATATTCTTGTCATGTAAGTTCATTCTTCGAATGAATCCATCCTAGTAAGTTTTCCGAGCCCTAGGAAGGAGAAGACCGGTCTTGTCATGGTTGACAAGCCTTTCGTCGTAAAATTTTAACAAGTTCGACGGAAGAATAACTCGATATCTGTAGAGAGTTTGAAAAATAAACGAAAAATAAAACTCCATAATGTCCCTTTTCGTAATTTGTCCCTCGAACCCGAAAAGGTTGAAAACAATATCCGAGGGAATCTCTTGACCATGTCGATCAAGGTGTAACCTTTTCATAAATAGTCAGTCTCAACCCAAAAAAGGGGTAAACATATACTGAGGTGACATCGATTCATTTACTTTAAAGAGTTCGAAACAACAAGTACTCGACAATCTTTTGAATTTCCGAGAGTCAGAAAAGAGTTGAAAGATTACTCGGGGGGGTCCTTTTTCATTTATTTAAGGAGTCCGAAAAAGAGATAAAATAAAACTCCGAGAATCGGTCAATAATGATCATTGTTCACTTCGAAAACACCTATAATTGCACATGAAACACACCCATCACTGATATCGAGAAAATATTAAAATATTACAAAAATATTCAACAAAATGACTTCCAAAACCTATAAATATGTAAAAGTAATTTCAATTTTTACCATTTTACCAAACTGAGCTCTGAAAGTGCTTTTGTGCCCTAATTTCCTTGATTTTCTAGTGGTTGCTGCGAGAGATCCGGGATACCATTTTACAATCCGTCTGCGACAGGTAAGAGCCTCACCCATGCTCTTTCATTTCATTACCTTTTTATGCAATTTTAACGGTGAATTTCAAGCTATAAAAGAGGATTTTTAAAATTTAGGTCATTGTTGACCATCGCAGGTATGGTCATCAGACCCGCGATGGTTGTGCTAGATCCCAAAGGCTCACACAATGGTACTGAGAGAAACTTTTAGATATTAAAAACTCATTTTTAAAGCAAAAACTTTTGATTTTATCCATGGAAAAAGCACTAAAAGGGGTTTAAATGTTGTTTAAAGGAAAAATATGATCCTAGAATGGAAGGAAAGAGGCCATGAGGCCAAGGATCACTAAGAATCTCAAGGTTCGGCATGTATAAAAGCTTTGTGGGATTGTGGCCTACTGAAATTCTTCCGGACCACAAGGCTGAGGGCACAAATGGAGTTGTTGCCTTATTTGATCAGCCTTTGGGATGTAGATCAAGAGATCTTCATCATCAAAGTGTAGGAGCTGGAACTAGAAGAAATGGACATTTACTTCATCACAAGATTGTCCTGTCGAGGGGAAGCCGTTCAACTATTTGGATCCCACCAAGGAGTTGAAAGTATCAGGAGTCTGGTCCATAGATACTGTCTTGGTGCCGAGATAATGAACGGAGGCAATGTGAAAATTGCAACTATCACCAGTAACCTCATCCTGAGAAAAATATTGTTTACCATGGTGCGTGTATCTGGCACACAAGCTCTTCACGAGGCTTCCAAGTCTCAGTTCCAGTACGCTATTTCGTGTTTGACACCCACCATTTTCAACTGGTGTGGAGTTCTTTTGGCGAACATGAAGCGCCATCCGACTAAGGGCAAGCACAAACACCTGAAGCAGTTCAGGTTTGGCTCCATACTAGTGATCTTATTTTTGGAGTAAATACCCTCTTATGTTACTAGTGGGTAGAAGTACCACATCCTGCCCCCCGAGATCTAAGGTTCGTGAGATGGAGCCATCTCATGCCTCGAGGAGGCACATGCCAACATATGCACTACCCTGCATAGATCTTTGCATGGCTTGAATGCCAATTACTTATTTTCGGTGACTATGCTTACGCTGACACATATTTCAAAGGGGATCTTGATCTACCTTTGCCACCAGGCGAACAGTGGATCGACACAATTAAAAACTTGTTTTTTTTTTTTTTTTTTAAGTTTTTGTGATTTTTATGAGAATGTAATCTAAGACTCAATTAGTGACAAATGTGCAGATGTGGGATCGGAGAGACCGCAAAATAGATCGACAGGCATGTTGCCAATAGCACGGCGAGCTAACCATCCGATAGTGGTTGCAGGCTAAGCAGAAGGGGCTGACCCCTTAGCCGAGATGGAGCACAACCTAGAGGAAATTATCCAAGGGGTTCCACATGATGCCACCATTGATGATGTTCCACTTCGATGGCAGAAACATATAGTTGGAGTCTCTGCGAGATTGCATCAGTTGTTACGTCGAGTGATCAGAGCAGTCACATGCTACCATGAGTATCGCACAATTTGATGGCTCTCCTATCCGTTTACACATTTTGTAGGCTTTGAAAGCCAAATGTCTTATAACACTCTATTTTTTGACATTTTGACGTAAACACTCTGACAAACGCGATATATATATATATATATATGTATGTATGTATATGGGTGTGTGTGTGTGTGAATATATGTATATGTATATGTATATATATATATATATATATATTATAATATATATAATATAATATATATATATGTATGTATGTATGTATGTATGTATGTATGTATGTATGTATGTATGTATGTATGTTTTATTTATACTTATGTGTTCATTACATGATCCAGTTTCACAAATGACGCAAATGTCTATCAAGAACCAAATTTGCTAATGCATCAGTTAATGTATTTAAATTAGGTGGAATATGTTGATATGTAATGTAATAAAAAATCTTTCAAGCAATCTAACACATAGATACATATGCAATATTTGTGGATTTCTTACTAAATAATTATTGTTCAATTGTAACACAACGAGTTGTGAATCCAACTTAACAACTAAATTCGTAATGCCAAGAGCAACTGCTTATGACAAGAGTGTAGTGTCCTGTCTAGGGTGCTAGACTAGGCTATATTTATTATCGACCAGGATGCGTAGACTTAGAGGCATGCGTCTAAAGTATATAGACATAAAGGATTATTAGCTAAGTGGTTATGATATTAGGTCACAGGACTTCTTTACGGAAGATTGAGGTATGTTACCTATCACCCAAACACTTAGGTCACTCAGTTAATCTACCTAATTACAACACTGTCATTCAATTCATTTACCAAATTAAAACACTGTGCATCACTACAAACCAAGATTTCAATCTCCTTACAGAGACATTATGCATAAAACCCTTGTTCAGCAAATACTCAGCATTCACTAATATTCATGCAAGATAAAAACATACAAAAATCATAAGCATACTTTGAAATGATAACAGAGTTCATGACATTGCTTTAAAAGACAACAAAGGATCGAATCCCTTACAGAATACGATTCACGATCTCAGTGATGAATTGTTCAAGCACTATCATAAACATAAACCATACGCATTCTATTGAAATCAACAACCAATTCTAATTACTGTGCATATCATTTAATACCCTAAGTTGTGAATGAAAAGGAAATGACAGTATACCAAGTTAACGCAGGGCCCATCCGCGTTCCAGAGGTATACTGGACTGTGATCAACCGATCATCAAATCAACGCAACAAGGAAAAGATCGTGACTACAACTATGTCTTTGACATTAAGTTCAAACTCTGTTTTCAAATGACACAACGATAACCAACTACTGACTACTTAGAACTGTGTTTACATATGTTTTTACAACCCTTACATTTCGAAAAAGAATGCACATTCATGATGTGGCTGTTGTCGCTTTTATCATGTCGTGATTTTTAAAATGTTTCTATCCTAAACTGATTTCAAAAAGGAACAAAACTAAATCAATTTAGAATGCTTTGCTGTTGCTGCCTTTGTCGCCAACATGCTATACTTTGACCTTCGTTGGCCGCGCATGTAGGAGGGTCGATTTTGTTGTAGGATAGGTATTCGTCCATGCTTGGACATTCTACTTTTCATCCCTACCCTTCGCTCTAGCCTAGCTGTCATGCCACATGTCAAACAATGAACCAATTGCAGGATGTTGGAACTTCCTGTAGCCATTTTACCAAAAATTCCTAATTCGTTAACATAAAACTCCTAAATCAATTTTAATGCATTTTAATAACTATAGGAATATTAGCTAATCAATTTTCAAGGGATCTAAGAGATATATGATGGAAATAAGTAGGCAAATGATATGTTTTAGGAGGAAAAAGGAGGTCATGGGATGATACCAACATCTCTCCCCAACTTAATGAATTAGCATGTCCTCATGCTAACTCCGAAGTGCTTCCCTTGAACTCTGTCCCTGCCTGTACCTCTGCTGCCTTTAGCAATGTGTCCACATTCTTTTTCACCTGGGCATCTTTCTGACCATGGAGCACCTGCTTTAATCTTTTGTATTTTTCTTTGAGGGTCTTCTTCTGATTGTACCACTTGGTGGCCGAATTACAAATATCCGTTTTCTCAGCCTCTAGTTCATTGATTCGCTCCCTTAACTTTTCATTCTTCTTTTGAGTCTCTTTACTCTGCGCTCGGAGCATTTCATTTTCTTTCTTGATAACTTTTTCTAGCATATTAGCCTCCATGAGTTCTTCTTTTAATTTCTCAATTTGTTTCTCCAGTTTCTTATGTTTCTTAATGGGAGGTGGTGAACCTTTTTCTTGCTTGTTATTGCTTTCAACCTCT
>APFE031400884.1:0-12981 GCA_000404065.3 Pinus taeda
CGATTTTGACGCAAGTCACTTTATGGGCGTCAAAATTACTCAGAGATTTACAGAGTAAAATTTACAGTAACTGAATATCAGCAAAGCAGTAAACTTGTATTCATAAACAGTAAATGAGCTGATACAAGTTCATCTTCCTCTTGACAGAGGGATAACAGCAGAAACACTTCAGTTGCACAAATCTATGCTTAAGAGCATCTTCCTCCTAACAGAGGGATTCACCAAGGAACGCTTCTGTTCCACACAAATAACATCTACCTCTTAACAGAGGGATTTCAACATGCCTGCTTCAGAGGCACATCAATCTGTTTACAAATTGACACTGTTGTGTCTGCACTGCTGTCTAGGCACTCTGTCTCAGCACTGTATTACAACAACTCTATCTCAGCACTGCTGTGCATAGAGCTTCATTCATGTGAGCTATGCTGCTGCACATTCTTTCTCAAAAAACACAAAAATTACATTTCAGCACTGCTGTGCTGTGTTGCAGAGAGATTAACGATGTTGCCACACACTCAGAGAAACAGAACTGCTGTTCTTTTCTGCTTGATTAATCTCACTGGTACATTAACAGAACTGCTGTGCGTTCATATTTATAGGAAAACAAATATCTGATTTAAACAATAAACTAGACAAAATATCTGCTGATATTTATCTACGTATTTATTGCAGAAGAGGCGGTGAGGCGGTGATGAGTTTATCGGTGGAAATAAATCGGTTGCAGGGGAATTTATTTCTGCACATTTATTGCTGATTTAAAGTGCAAAAATATCAGAAGATTTTTGCGGCTTCCGAATAACTGCTGAAGATCAGATTCTATAATTTAATGCACATCAATGTGCAAAATATCAGCAGTGACTTTGCGGCATCGAACAGGCTGGAACATTTACGGGAAATCAGATTTCTATCCAGCTGTTCATTGTTTGCTGTTGGAATTAATTTCCAACAAGTTTGTGTTGGGTGAGTTTGACTACAAAGATGCTCTGCATAAATCTATTCTGTTTCTGGAGGCTCAACGTTCAAGGAAACTGTCCAGCAGTAACAACAGGATAAGCTGGAGAGGAGATTCTGCTCTAACAGACGGACAAATCCAAAATGTAATAACAATATCTTCTCATTTTGGTATTGCCATCTGTTCCGGATTGTTTTAGAAACGTTGTTTCCTGAATGTTTTAGAAGTGTTGTTAATCATACCCAAAATGCCAAAATAACGACGCTGATCTTATCAATGCGAAAATAAAGAGGGTCTCTATTTTGGCGAAAACAATTAATACTCCACCCACAACTTATTTAGATCAAACAATTGATCTCTCGGAATTGATTTCTCAGCACTATCAGATTTCAGGATATTCTGAAAATATACAATTAAGTTATTAACATAAAGATCCCCGCAACCCACCTACAATGTGAATTCTTACTCCAATATTTAGAGTTATGAGTTTGCAACAGCTTGATTTCTATCAACATTCTCTGTCCATATAAATTAGGAAATGATCATTTGGTGCAGATCTTCAAGAAGTCTGGAAAGATACAATGATGTTCAACATGGCTTTTACTGTGTATTTATGTAGGTGGATTTGGTGGGCGGTTACTACGACGCTGGGGATAATGTGAAGTATGGGTTTCCGATGGCATTCACCGTTACCATGTTGGCATGGGGAGCCCTTCAGTACAGAGATGAACTTGCAGCAGCGGGAGAGTTGGAGAACGTTAGGGATGCCATTAAGTGGGGAACTGATTATTTCATCAAAGCAAGCGCCACCGAAAACCAGCTGTGGGTTCAGGTGAGTTAATTACCATCCCAACTAAATTTACTCATGGATCACAACAAAATTTACTAAGGATCACACCAAATAGCAATTATGAATTTAGTTATGGTTTTGTTTTTAGGTGGGAGATCCAACTGCAGACCATAACTGTTGGGAGAACCCAGAGAGGATGGACACTCCAAGGACTTTGTAGAGAATAGATACATCCACTCACGGGACAGAAATTGCAGCAGAGACTGCTGCAGCATTGGCCGCTTCCTCCGTCGTCTTTGCAGCCATTGACAAACCTTATTCCATTCTCCTACTCCAAAGAGCTACTTCGGTATAACATTATGCGTACTCTAAAATCACTTATACTGTTTTATTGCTTTAAAACAGCGATCGCAGATTTGAGCGATATTGAGATATTTTAGAGGAAGGTTAATGGTTTAATTTATTTTCACTATTATATTCTATTCTTAGAATTTAGAATCTAGATAACTTTAGTAATTAAAACAAACATATGATAGGAATTTCTTTTCACCGTTCTGTTCTATTCTGTTCCTGGAATTTGCAGTCTAGATAAATTTAGTAATTAAAACATGTGATCGGTCATATTTGTCTGTGGATGAATGTTTTTCATAACTTTTATTTTAAATTTAATTTAATGTCTTTATTTTTTGAATATTTTGGGATCAGAAAAATATGGGTGAGATTACTTATTTGAGGTTTCTTACGTTTTTTATGATTTCAAAATATTCCAAAAATCTCTTTAAAATGCCCATTTTTAACATGCCTATAAAATTCGTGTCTTAGATTCAAAATTGAAAATTAGTTTAATGAATTGTCTTCTCCAACATTTTAAAATACTCATATAATTGAATACTAATTTAGAACAGCTCTTTCGTTCATGTGTTAGATTCAAAATTGAAAATTAATTTAATGAATTTTCTTCTCCAACTTTTTATGATACTCATGTAATTGAATAAGTCATTTAGTACAGCTCTTTCGTTTTGCTGACCAGTATCGGGGAACATATCATGGAGAATGCCCTTTCTATTGCTCTGTCTCAGGCTATGATGTATCTTTCCTTAACATTATAAATTTTACTTCCTTTTTCACTTCACACTATTATTTATTTAAACTACAGAGTGAGTAACTTCTTGAAGTCTTCTTATTCCTCTACTATCTAACTTACAGGACGAGCTTGCATGGGCAGCAGTGTGGCTATATAGAGCAACTGGATTGCCATATTATACCAAATACATACTCCACCAGAATTTTTGTACTTCCAATGAGTATGAGTTCAATTGGGATCTCAAATGTGCAGGAGTTCAAATCCACCTATCTAGTGTAAGTCCATATTCACATAAACATATGAATCACCAAATGTTCAATTGACAAAAAGTTTAAGACTCACCACTTGACCTTCAACTGACCACATCTTCATAAAATTAATAAACCTGGCAGCTATATTTCTCCGGAGAAACCAACCTGGAAGTTTTCAGAGGCCAAGCAGAAGTGTTCCTCTGCTCAGTTCTTCCACAAAGTCCTCAATTCAAAAATTCCATCACACCTGGTAAATGGAAGTTTCTCCCTATCATGCTCCGAGTTTCAAAATTAATCTCATTAACAGTGTTTGTATCTGTTGAGTTTCAAAATTAAGCTCATTAACAGTGTTTGTCTCTGTTGCACTTGTACACGAGGTTTGTTGTTATCAGAGATGGTGCAAATACACAATATGCTACAGGCACATCATTCCTTGTATCTCAGAGTATAAGAGATTCAAAGTTAAATAAATTTGATTTGTTTTTTCATATCATAATTTCAAAAAACCAGCAAATTAGTAGCTAACAAATCCACTTTGTATATGTAAATTGCAGGTGGATTACATTTTGGGCAAGAATCCTGCTCGTATGTCTTTCATGGTGGGTTTTGGCGACAAATATCCACAGCAAGCTCACCACAGAGGGTCCTCCCTAGTTTCGATATACGAGGATTCCAGAAAGATATCATGTACTGAAGGTTTCACTTTGTGGTTCAACAGAGATGCACCAAACCCAAATGAATTAACAGGTGCAGTTGTGGGAGGGCCTGATCGCTATGACGGGTTTGAGGATAGCAGGGCTGATTCCACCAAGCTTGAGCCCACAACGTATACCAATGCTCCTCTGGTGGGAGTCCTGGCTAAGCTCCAAAGCAACATCATGGAATAATCGACATAACAGGGTCGATTCGTGCAAGCTTGAGCCCACAACTTATATCAATGATCCTCTTGTAGGAGTCCTGGCTAAGATCCGCAGCATCAGCATGGAATCACGGACCTAAGTTCAAAATGTTATGCTAGTAATATCTTTTGCTAAGTCTGTATTCTATATGCAAATCAAAGTCGATGGTAATATATATGAATTTTGGTATTTCTGGGCTCCATAATTGCTTTTTTTCATTTCATCCTGTTGAATCCTATAATCAGATTGAAGACTTGTTTTTACATCTTAGATCCCATATGCAGATTGAAAATTCTTCTATTTTTAAATAGTAGTGATATTAGCTTAGAATAACATGGTGTATGAGAGTCTCGAAAGATTCTGTGCCATCGTGTTATATATGTGAGCATATAGGGAATGTGTGATCATAAGATTTTTGTTCCATGATGTTATATAGGAGCATTTAGGAATGTGTAATCATAGGATTTATTTGTTTATTAATGTATAGGTTGCTCTTGGATTTGCACGAGCCGGGAATTTGCAATTGGTTATAATGTATATCTGTTTTAAATAATATGAATATATTATAATTTCTTTTAATGGTGTTTAACTTTAAAATACAAGTAGGGAGGATGGATAATTTGAATATAGGTTGGAAATTTATAGATATCCTACAACAAATATTGGAGTATATGAGCATTGCGGAATATAGATTTTGATTTGTGTTCAGTTTACAAAATATGCAAGTGATATAAATGTTGTATAAAAGTATATGTACTGTGACAAAGAAATAGATATCTTGATAAAGAAATATACTTTGTTAAGATGGGAGAATAGAGATTTAGTACTGATATAGAAATTTCAAGAATAGGGTTCAAGTACAAAATATAAGTAGGGAGAGATGGACCACTTGAATATAGGTTGGGAATTCATAGATATCATATAACAAACATTAGACTATATGAGCGTTATGAAATGCAGACTTTGGTCTGTGTTTAGATGATGTTTTTTAAAGAATTTATATTGATATAACCACTGTGTATAAAATTATATGTATGTGATAAATAAATAGACATTGTTAAGACGTTGATACTTTCTAACTCCATCATGTAGACATTGCTAAAATGACATCCAGATAGAGAAACAACCATCCACTAGATTTCGTGGGTACCCAACCATTGTACTTTGCTTCATTAGGATGTCCCTTCATGTACATGGTTCATTCAACTTCTTGCACTTCCTATATTATACAACCAATATGGTCCATTCAAGTGTTTCCAACCAACACATGTCTGGCTCCTAGTGTTAACGAACTTCCTAATAGAGACGATAGAACTAAACTAGACAACTCCTCTATATGGCCACACCCTCCTATAGATTTCCCTTTGTTTTCTCTACAATATGATTTATTATTGGTTTATTATAGTTTGTAAATGTTTTTATCTTTTATTTTGTTTTATTTGATTGTATATAATGAATTTTTACAATTTTGCATAGTTTCCAATTAATTTGATGACAATTATTTCCATTCCAAATTTATTTATTTTTCATATCATTTGATCTAATTTATTTCCTATTATTTCATAAAATTGCCAAAAAAATTGATTGAAAAATTCTTGGTAACGAGATCCAAATCAAAGAGTTCAAAGCGTTGATCACATGGGTGTTTTTAAAGATTTTGATTAAATCCATATGCAAGTAATTTGAATCTGGATCATGTATACACATTGCTAATATAATTTTATGAGCTCTCAATTCCTTAAATCTAGATCTAGAGGAATTGTTGATAGATTATTTGTATTTGGATCTGGATAAGGTAAATTATGTCTAAAAAGAACTTTCATAACTTACATCATATATATTAGGATTTGGATCAAACTTAATATATCATTATTTGAAATTTCCAAATCCTTGATACTGGACATCCAAATCCAAAGCTTTCTTTCACCTAATATTTCATAGATTTGAAATAACATGGTGGACAATGAAATGAATCTAACCAAATTTTGAGTGCATTTATGATGACATGTAATATGACATGTCATATTACAGGTCATCCCATATGGTCAATGACTGATTTAATTTATTAAGCATACTAATGACTTGGTATGATGACATATACATTGACATGGTAGTTTTGACATAGGTGTTAAAAGTATTCAGATTTCATGAATTCATTGTATCTGGATAAGTAATGATTTAGTGGAATTTATTGTGGTGTTATGCATTCTAAATTTTATTTTCTATCTAACTATATAGAACTGGGAATTTGTTTTGAATTTTTAATATGTACTATTTGTATATGGATCCCGATAATCTATTTTTTCACTTCATTCTTCCTAATTCCATATTATTCATTTCCACTTCAAGTACCTGGATAAAGGATTTTATATTATTATTTGGATATTGACAATCCATATATGGATTAAATTTTATGGGCCTTACACAAGTCTTATGGATATCGAGGTATCCGCTTTGTTTTTCACATTCAAATTGTTTTGTTTAGTCCATGTTACCTGTGAAGTTCTTCTCCATGTTAGATAAAACTACTCAGCTATTCGTGGGCTAACCAATGGATTATTAGAGATAATCATGTATGGAATCTACTAGACACTGGCATGCTTTTGCTCATGTGTCATCTACCATAGTATTTCTATCCATTACATATTTTCAGATCCCAAATTTTTGTATACTAGTCTAGTATATGATTAAGATTAAAAGAATACATTGTAGTCCATATTGCATAATATTGTGCAAATGAATTATGTTAGGTGAAGGATAACTTATAAACTCTTTGTAACCATTTCACCCAATGAATATGGGATTAATATTTGAATCTATTATTTGTTTATGATTACTTGCATAAATATAAAATTAACTATTAACATACTAGCTATTACTTTTTGTACATTTGGCAAATATTTTCCAGACTGAAATAATATGAATGATAAAGAAAATATAAAGAATAAGAGAATACAATAAATAATAAAAAAATAAAAAGAAAAAAACCTACTTGCATACAAATAAACACTACTACATATTCAAAATCTTGAATCAAATACAAATATCTGTATAACAAATTACAATTTGTTACTAACCATAAGAATTTGAAAAATGGAAAATTATATCGACATCATTGTTTGAAAGGAATAATAGTATGCTTTTATCCAACATTTTTCATAAGAAATATTAAAATTATACTTGGAAAGTGGAATTTGTTGTAACGAAAAGAAGATAAAATTGAATGTACTTTATTAATTATGTCATTTAAGAGGAAGTTCTTTTGAGAAACAAAGAGAACCAAAAATTAGATTCCAAAGTTTGTATAATTTTATCAATTCTTAATAAATGTACTTTATTAAGTATGTCATTTAAGAGGATGCTCTTTTGAGAAACAAAGAGATCGAAATTTAGATTCCAGAAGCTTGTATAATTTTATCAACTCTTACTCATAAATTTCTTAATGATAAATTGAAACGTCATATATCTTTGGAGAAGACTTCTATGGCAATGTGTTGTTATATATTTTGTATTTCTATCAAGGTTCAAAATTTCCATATTCTTTTTTCAATTAATATTTCAAAATTTTTTAATGATAAATGGAAACGTCATATATCTTTGGAGAAGACTTTTATGGCAATGTGTTGTTATATATTTTGTATTTCTATCAAGGTTCAAAATTTCCATATTCTTTTTTCAATTAATATTTCATATTGGATACAAGAATATGTATGTGATTTTTTAAATAAAAATATATTTTTAAAATATTAATATATTTTTTGTGCTCAATCTTTTATTGATTTTATTAATTATTTAATTTAATTTTGTAATTAATTTTCTTTTCTTGTGTTTTATCTCAATGTACATGTTTCCGGTTAGGATAGGTAATTAGACATAATATTTCTAGCATATACAGATAGTTAGATTTTAGAAATTTTAATGTTATTTTTCTAATTTAATTGATATTAAATTTATTCCAATATGTTAGGTGGAAGCTATACCAAATGAGAGCATTTAAATGTTATTTTTCTATTTTAATTGATATTAAATTTATTCCAATATGTTAGGTGAAAGCTATACCAAATGAAAGCAAGTCCAACGGGGACTTGCCATTAAATGATTCTAGCTTGTTGTTGCTGGAATTTTTTTTCCAACAATTAACATGCTAATTTGAACCATAAGGATATTGTTTAAGATGGTGTTATAATAAAATAATCAACTATAAATCTAAATTTAAGATGAATTCGCATATACACTTCAAAGCTATTGAATAAAGTTAAGATGAATTTTCATATACATTTCAAAGTTATTGAATAAAGTTAAGATGAATTTGCATATACATTTCAAAGTTATTGCATGTTATTCAAGCTACTTTTTATTGAGAGCAGAATTATTATATATATATATATATATAACAAAAAAACAAATGTTATAGAAATATTCAAACAAATTAAGTGATTATGTATGATTGTATGTTATTAATACTAATGTAGATCCATCTTACATCTATTAATCACTAAGTGGAATAAAGGTCAATTGCAACACCAATTTATTTGTGACTAAAAGATTGAGATTTAGATGGATTTATGTGAGTTTATTTTCTTATGACTATTATGGATGATGAAAAAATAAAACTTTATGAACTTTATTTTTCAATTGAATTTATAAGGATTACAATACACTACACATCTCTCCTATACCATGTTTAAAGTGCACATGTTTACTCTTGCTGGGCAAATGAAATATGGAGTGCATAACCCTTTACCAATTGTGTTTTTGAATAATAATAATATATTATCATGGTTATGATGGAATGAATAGCCATATTATCAATGCCTTGGACATGAACATTGGTTTTTTTCCCTTGGAAAAATATGGAGTGCATAACCCTTTACTAATTGTGTTTTTGAATAATAGTAATATATTATCATGGTTGTGATGGAATGAATAGCCATATTATCAATGCCTTGGACATGAACATTAGTTTTTTTTACCTTGGAAAAATTTGGGGAGATCAACCCCGAAGGGAATCTTTTAAAGCCCGTCAGCGAGACTAGTAGGGCCTAACCCCAAGGGCATCAAGGAGAATTGCTCGTGTGACCTCCCGATCGGGGAGGTACTTAACAACGAGGACTCAAATATTTGAGCTAACCCTTGGGGCTTGGAAATGAACATTAGTTGTTTTAAATTCTAGTGAATATAATTCATCTGTGGGAACAAATTTTGATCTCTTCTATGAATCATAGGAAACTACACTCAATCATTCCCAACAAAGAACAAATGTTATACTGAATTTATTACTTCACACAACCTTTACATTTAAACTTTATCTAGAAAAACAAAATGTTTTAGAGGTAGAAATTTAGAAGGAAGCATTAGAAACTCCTATTGATTCCATCTAGTTGTACTACCATCTTAGATCACAAATTCCTCTTGCATTTAGTCAAAGTAGAGTATCATCCCTTAAGACATAAAAATCCATTATATTTTCTTAGAAAGAAGTTTAGAATATGAATACAAAAAACCTCATGATTGTCATTTTTATAAGTCGTATTGAATGTAGAAGACTCTTTGGGGCTTTGCCATGCCAATTAATTCATTATAGATTCAACTTGATTTTTTGTGTAGCAAATATATCTCTATAGAAAAACATTTTGAGGGAAATTACACATGCATTTATTCTTTTCAAATTAGTTTTTGTATCATGAGCATGGTCTTGATTTCAATTATGTGTGCCAATGTTTCTATATAAATAGTTTCATCTCGTAGACTTTAGTTAATTTATAGCTTTTATCTTCTCATGCCAAATTCTTTAATTCAGTTTTAATTCAACTCGGCATACAATATTAGAGCTAAACAATTCCATTAAAGTCATTATGCCTTCATCATGAAAGATTCAAAATAGATAGTGTTGATCCATAACATGCACTTGGGATAGATTCCCTTTGGACCCTTTATGGGTGACTAATGAACCCCAAGATTGCATATTCATATTTAAAACTATGTATTTATATTATATTAAATTATATAATTCAATATTATTTTTATCATTTCAATCACAATTGGACATAAACATGTTTTACCCATTTATTTGTGTTTCTTACCTATCCAAGCTCGCAAATAGTTTAGTTGTTGTACTATATTAATGCAAAAATCTAATTAATACTGTACTTTTGTGCTATTCATTACTAAATTTAGTTAGTTCATTTTTATGATGTGTTTCTTATGATATGCTTTATTTTAATGAAACATAGAAAACAAATTGATATTGTATATTAAAATGACATAAGTTTGAGTGCCAATGGAAAACAATGTGGGCCTAATAATACCCACCTAGCATATAATTTAAACTAAAGAAAGCATTAAGATATGATATGAGATTGAGTAAACCTAGAATAATGTTGGTATAATAAATACCCATAGTCCAAGTTTCTACTCTCCATTTCTTAGGTTAAGAAAGAGATGCTTCATGTTATATCATTTGTACATCATTTATACTCTATCAAAATTAACTTGGGTGTTTAGTGACTTTCATTAAATTCACTCACCAAAAATAATCGTGTATAGTATGGAATTTGAGCTTTGGTACTCACATATGATTATACCCTTGAAGGTTCCTGGAACTATTCACCCATGCTTGACCCACCTTATGATTATATGGTAGCTCTCAAATTATATGTCACCTTCCAAGAGCTAGTTTCGCCCTGGTATAGACATGGGACACCATTGGGATGTTTAACATTATGGTGAGTTCTTTGATTCCTTGTTACCCCATTGGTATCATACCCTTGGTTGCCAGTTTGCCTCATTTCTTTTTCCATTCGGTCACTTTTTTGGTGCATTTCCTAAGTTCACTAAACCATTTGAGGGCACAAACCCTTAATATGGGTCCATCATTACTTAGGATGCCTTAAATAAGGTTCGTAGCTATTTAAATATGTTTGGTAGTTGTTATTTAGTGGTAAATTTTAGTCAAATATCCAATATTTATTGATTTCTTCCTATTGATCATACCATAAATTTGCTTTAAATGGTATCACGAATGTGAATTAGCAAGTCTGATAATAGAGGGACATTTTGGGCCTAAATGACCTGCAATCTCATTGTAACCAAATCGACAACGTGTAACCAAAATACATAACACGCTACTTTTATAGGATTATGACACTTATTGGAACATGAGAATGTTTCAAGTGAACTTCACAAGTTCACGTAGTTATTAAGTTAAAGGTTCCAATCAGAAATTTATGTTAGGATAGTTAGACACTTAGGAGTTAGTTATGCTCAACTTGGTCTAATGTGTCTATTAGGTAGAATCATGTTTCTTTATTATGCATTATTTGCATCATAACTTGATGGCCATGATGTATTCTAGACATAAAGTAATCTAAAGGCTTACATCCTCCTCGATATTAATGACTATTGATCCATGACTTAACACCCAATCGGTCCATAACGTCGATTTAAAGAGCATGGGGAGTCACTGTTAATAATGATTTCATGAGAAATATCTTATGTAAAGTTCTTTCCTCTTTCAGTAGTTAAATTTCCTCTAGCGGCCACATTGACTCGGGATGTGGAGTATTTCCCTCTTTGAGGGTTTCAGCCACATAAAATACTAGAGCTATGATATTTGATCTAGTTGTGTGAGTAGTTATTGAAGGTGGTTGGCTTATATGGAATGAATTATCATCCTAAACATGTATCATAGCATGTTCAAAGAGCTACTCTTTTTGTTGATCGTTATCTTGAGCTTGTGTTGCCATTTCTAATATTAATTATTTCCATACATTTCTTTCCTAAACAATTTATTCCATTATGTCTAGAGAATTGGTTTTAGTTAATAACATCTTTCCTTTCATAAATAAAGATGTCTATTTTCCCAAGATACAATTTTTTTCATTATGTCATGAGATTACCATTTAATTATACTTAAAAATAATAATTATAGAGTTAGTTTTCCATTTTTCTGTTTGTATATTCTTAGTTTGATACTCTTTATAATTTACATTTTCCCTTTTCCCCGCACTCTATAAAATCTGGCAAATTAGAAGCAGTGTTGAAAATATTTTTCTTAACAACATATTCTCTTAGTAGTGTGCTCTATGTGATCTCAAAAAATAAAAAAATAAAGGGAGAACTTGTATTTTTTAGGCAAGTTAATTGATATTTAACCTCATTGTTGTTGAGAATTAGATTTTTTTATTTGTTTTTTACAAAAAAATGTTTTATTTTGGATAAGTATTTTTTTTTTGTAAGCATGCACTCTGAGCAAAGTTCCAACAACACCAACAACAACAATCCTGTCCTCCACTCCACTACTATTAGTATGTGTTTTGCACTATCTCACTTGGTTAAAAGTTACTTTATATAGTAAGAGGTCTTGAGTCAAATCTCTTTTCAAGTTACATTTTACAATTCTTGTAAGCTTAAGTTATGTAACGTGCATTGTGTGCATATATATATATATATATATATATATATATATATATTATAACATCCAACTTTCATTTATAAATTAACTTCATTGTAAAATGTTTATCACTTGTTTTATAAAACTAGGTGACTTCATAAAGTAGTGTATTTGTATACGTGAGCTTATAGGTAAAGTTAGTGAGGGTTTTTTTATTATTAAATTTTCACCTCATCTATAACCATACATGTGTACTTACCATTTGGTTGTTTTTTTATCATTATTGCCTTTTTTTTTAATGACATAACCTCCATATTTCAAGCCCATTTTTAGAGCTTTTTTAAATATTCAATTTTTTCCACAGATGTCCATTTAGCTAGTCAATTTCAACTTTTGAAACCATACTATATATATTTGGATATGGCCACTCCAAGTTCAATTTTTTCCAGAGATGTCCATTTAGCTAATCAATTTCAACTTTTCAAACCATATTATATATATTTTGATATGGCCACTCCAAATGAACTTTTCCTTACTAGTGTTGTAACATGATTAGCTTTGATTAAACTACATGATCAAAAACATTTTGCTTATATATATATATATATATATA
>APFE031400888.1:0-13140 GCA_000404065.3 Pinus taeda
CAGGGGTACGCCCCCTAGCTTTAGTATACAGAGCGTATTACTACGCAGGTCTAATGTATATGGATTGCGTACACGCAGGAAAGGTAGAGAGAACCTGCGTACCCAGAGATAAACATGTTTTTAAGTGACTTTCTCTCTCTTTGAAGTTTTGACATGAAGAGCAGAGGTATGGGGCTTGACAAAGAGGACAATGTGGCTATTGATGAGGCCACATAAACTGCAGATAGTCAAGGTGACAAAATTCAGTGTAACAAGCCTGAAACGGTGTCTATGCAAGCTACTGCAGATTCGACTAGAAATTCAGAGGCTTCCCTAAAGGATTTAGCTGACTCCTATCCACACCGAATAGCAGCTCGAGATAAAATTCTTCCGTAGACAGATGTAGTGCGGTGGGCAGTTGAGGAAATCCCTGTTATGAATAGAACATTCTACATAGACGACGGGAGAGTCTTCGGATCGTTCCAACCTGATGATTTGAGAAAAATGTACCACTTGCTTGAACCACAAAAGAAATACAACAAAGCATTTCTGGAGAAGTTCACAAGTGAGAATGAAACTGAATCGGCCCCTATTTGGGAATGGAGGCAGAACCCCGCAAGGCACAAACACGAATCTTCGGGTAAGTACTCTGTCGATTCATTATGTTCTCCTTACTGTTACGCAGGGGCGATGATGTGTAGGATTTTGGGATTACATGATTCCGCAAAATTCACAATTGAAATGGTTCCTTTAATGGAAGAAGCGGCAGTCAATAGTGAGATAATGGATTGGGGAAATATATTATATGATAAGTTAGCCACTGCTATTCTTGAGTTTAGAAATAAAACTCGCATCACCGATAGGTATATTCCTCCATTTTATTTTAGTGCCTATATTTTAGATACTCTCTCTTTCAACTCTGAATTTCCTATGCTGGGGTGGAGATGGAATCCACAAGACCCCATGCCGATTCACATTTATCACCAGAAGTTGTGGAAAGCACATTATAAGGACCACCTGTATCAAATTTGTAATGGTTTTATGTTGCCCATTTACTGTGCCATTTTTGAAAAGCCTGATCCAAAGATTTCTTCACAAGAAAAGATTGACCAAACTGCTCTAGGAAACTGGTTCAGAGAGGATAAATTCACATACATAAGAGTTTTTGGTAGCCTTGCCAGGCCTCATGTCCTTCCCCTGTACATACCTGACAAGCTGTTGGCCCCAGAATTAGCCTATCATATTACGTCCGCAGGAGCAACCAAGACTCTGAGGACTTCAAAAAAGCATGTTTTGCCTCCTTTTCCTCTTAGATGCGGTGTTTATACTTTGCATAACTATAAGCATGCAGAGAAGGAAGCAGACAAGATAAATATGCTAAATCTCGCCACCATTCCTAATAGGCGATTTGACCCAAGGAAATTCGTCTACAATGTGCTTGAATAGGCCAAACTCACAAAGTTTGATCATAAGGAAGACGATTTTGATGACTTATTTTCTTCGGCAGAGTCATTATTTCAGGTCCAAGCATGGGCTAAAATGAGATATAATGACGAAGGGTTAGTAGAATTCAATAAACTCAAAGAGCAGAGGTTGCAAACTCTGCCTCTAGATTTACTAGCTACTGCCCCGACGACACAATCGAGCGAGCCTAAACAGTGACTCATCGACAAACCTCCTGCTGCATCAAAGATTCTCGAGACAGATAAAGAGAAACAACAGGAGGAAGCATAGAAGAAAGAGCAGGAGAAAATACAGGAGGAAGAGCAGAAAAAGGAGCAAGATAAGGGCAGCGAAAATGTCAATGTGGATACCCAGATTGACCCAAAACTACTCCAAGAATGGCAACAATTTGACTCCATCATAAGCAATCTGGAAGGTCCAAAAGGTGCCGATACATCCAAAGCAACAAATACACAAGATACAACGTCAGCAAAGGTTCCGAGTGAAGGAACTAGTGGCCTAGCCCCTAGTACAGACTTAGAAATAATTCCAAAG
This sequence comes from Pinus taeda, assembly GCA_000404065.3. Taxonomy (NCBI): domain Eukaryota; kingdom Viridiplantae; phylum Streptophyta; class Pinopsida; order Pinales; family Pinaceae; genus Pinus; species Pinus taeda. The sequence goes on from APFE031400888.1 coordinate 1,978, forward strand.
GATCTCTCGGATCAAATCATTTTACAGGTGGAGGACATTCCTCCATTAGATGTCTTTTAGAGTCCAAAACATAGGGTTGTAGTGAAACGACAGCGGAAAAGGAGAAGGCTTGATCAACCTTCCCTGTTTCCAGAACAAACAAAAATAACCAATGTAGTTTGGAAAGAAGAGTTTGATCCTTCCGATGACCTAACGAAGCTTTCCCAGTATGCCGGAGCTTATTCGGCGGCCACCATGGACAAGGCATCGGAAGTGAGTAATCTACTAAAAGAAAACGATCAGGCGATTATTTTGTTGCAAACAGAGCTGTCTGAAGCACAACAGAAATTTGAACAGTTGGAACAACAATTATCAACACATCAGCAATTAAATAATCAATTGAATAAGCAGTTGCTTAAAGAAAAACAGAGAATAGACTCAAGCGCAATTCAAAAGAAGAAGGAATTATCAGAAGCATTGGCAAAGTTAAAGACGATGAGTGAACTAATGGAGAAAACGAAAGATGAGCAAATCGCTCAGCTATCACTTCAAATAGAAAAGTTCAAGAGTCTTCCACAACCTACTGATTTCAGAATAGAAGCGCTACATATTAATAAGGCGTTGGTGACACAGATAAGACTATTGTGTCATAATATTTCTCAGGTTGAGCCCCTTTGTGATATAACAACATCGATAATCGATAAATCAGTTGATGATAGACAGGATTTGGAGCAGGCTGACGAGACCCTGACAAACTTTCTTCCTTGGCAAGACACTAGTGAGGGACATGCAGCAAATCTGCCCAAAATCCTAGAATCACATAAGGAAATCCTATTCTTAGAATGGAAGTCTCAGTTGATGAAGGCAGAGAGAGAAGTTTCAAGATGTAGATTATCTACAAGTAACTTGATTGAATTAATCAATAACACTCTCTATTTGTCTAATATGATTTCACAATGTACCCCAGGTAAATTGCTATCAGCTAAAACATTGGAGCAAGCATGTAACTAGAAGTTGGAGAAGAATGGAAGGTTAATCACAGGTATTCAAAGTTTAACTTGGGACACCTATTGGTTGTTCCTAGTAAAACCATACAGCCAGAAAGCCATCCTCAAGTGTCTAACCGATGCGATCGGTTGTATCGTCCCCGAGATGCATGATGACACATATTCAGCTCAGCTCCATTCTCGTCTCAGCCGCCCTCCAGAATTGGAACCGATGCTTGCAATATGCCAACTCAGATCAAAGGGAGAACAGCCAAAGTGATGAATCATGCTACCGACTACCAACAAACCTTTTGTGGAGAAGATATTCAAGATCTAGTTGTACCAATTAAATAGCATTTTATTTTTGTAGTTAGTTAGTTTAAATTAGTATTTATAGACCCTTTCATGCATTTAGAAAGGGTCCTCAGTTTTTGTATAAGACTAAAACCTGGAAGTTGCACTTGTACTTCTGGTATATTTTTTATAAAGACTAGGCCATTATTCCAAATTTTAATGAAGAAGCTTTTATGTGGATGTGCGCTATTGCCTTGATATGAAAGTATCTCTGAGTTGAAAGAAGGAATTCGAATTGCAATCGATATCGGGAATGATTTACAGCACATATGGTACTACTATCTATGATCTGATTTCATTCTTTTATGTGAACCGTTATTTGATTACTCTTGCTATTATTGAATATATGTATGTGTTTTCAACAACATTCTTTATATTTTTCACTATTGGATGTTTACACGATGTTATTCTTTTAGTCATACATGTATCAGTAATATATAAAGGATAAGTGTAACAATGTTTTATTAATTACTTTGTTCAACTAGTTGAACAAAGCAATTATTATATGAATGAATGTCTTTGTTTATCAAATAGAGTCATCTATATGCCTATTTGTGAATAGAGATTATCAAACGTTGCACTTAGAAATAGAAATTTCCTGGGATAGAATAGTTACTCATATTTTTACTTTTTAGATTAAATCATTCATCCATTACCATTTTATTAGAAAACCACTCACTCATCCATCCCCTTTTTATTCATCATTGGGAAAATGGTCCCATTACTTCCAGTCGGAGCCACCACACGAAATGGAAAAGGAGTTGCATTAAGGTCTGGACCGGGTGGTTTTCCCCGATGTTGTTGCAGCGATTTTCGAGGCATCAACAACGGGAAAAGGTTTTTTGTTTGGGATTTAATAAATAAATTAGTAATTAATAAAATGAGTAGAAAGAGGCACAATAATCTAAATATATGATATTTCATGTTATAATGTTTTTTCGGTAATAACATAAAAACTTAGGATATAGTGTTTTTTGTGGGATTTTGATATGAAAATGATTTATGTGGGGGAATAAATACTTTTTCCTAGGTCAAAGTAATCTAACCTTAGGAAAAGAGTATTATTTAGGGGAATGAATGAACTGAAGGGGGGGGTGAATTTTTATGAGGGGTTTTTAGTTCTTGTTGCCTATAAGTCATTGAGTCGAAGGTCTGGTCCCTCCAAAAGTTAGAGAAATGCTTTGAGCCTCTTTGGCTTAGGGTTTTTAAGTACTTGGAACTTTATTGTGGGAAATTAGTTAAGTAAAGGTGAAATGAATGAGGAAAGTTAATTAATTGACTTTGATATCTATTTGCATGCTTGATTGCCCATTCACATTTGAAATACATGTTGAAAAATGATAATTGTGCTTTTTTCTAATCAATCATCATACTTTTGCAACCTTTCTTCTACTTACCCACCTACTCATCCTACCATTTTTACTTCTTTTTATTAGGGTGATTTTGAGCTAGCAAACCCTTATCAAACATTTTTCTTTCCTTTTACAATAGTAAACTAACTAAATCTAACCTTATTACATCCAAGGGCTTAGATTAAACAATTGAGCTCCTTTTATTTACTCTAACTATATAATTATATACTAATATTAAATAGTTTGGTCAGATTTTTATTCTCTATCTATAGACATGAAATTGAAACATGAAATAGCCAAGTTTAAACATTTTGACTATCATGGATTGTGGCAAAGATTACAAACTGCGCGCAAAAATTTATTATCCTCAAAAGGTAAATAGTAGTGGCATTTTGGCTTGCTCACTTTCATGGTCTTTTTCGTTTCTTGGGGTTCATATTTTTCATCCTTTTTTTTTTACCTTTTTGTTCTTTTTTTCCTTTGATTATTCTTTTAGGACATACGCTATTTACATTTTTTAATTTCTTGAATATGGAAAAAATTGCAGAAAGCAAAGCTATGTACATATTACAGGTTTAATCTCAGACGTTCAAAATTATGACTCCTATTGGTATAGGAACCTAACAGTGGATCCACTTGGGGATGACATTTCCTGATGAAATATCAAGAACTTTGTAGACCAATGGCCTTCTGAATTGTTGTGATGTTATCTTGTAACTTTCCCTTTTCATATTTATGCATTATTTCTATTCATGAAAGTAAAACTTTTGAAGCTTAGGACCTTCTCTTCGGGCTTCAACTTCAAACATTACCATCCAATCAACTCTAGACTTTGAAAGTAAAGTATGTACAGATGATTAGTGAAATCAATAACTAGGCTCAATATAGTGTTTAAGCATTCGACCATTCACTAGTCCTCCTTCTGCTTCTGTGCCATCCATTTCTTTGAGGAAGAAAGCATTATTACCTCTAAAAACATAAATGATATATGGGCCTTTCCATAGGAAATCAAATTTCCAATGTTTAGCTTTATCTTCTCTCCTTGAATCCCATTTTAGAACTTTGTCCCCTAGGTAAAAATATTTTTCCTTAGTCCTTTTATCAAAAGTCTTCTTGGTCCTCTCTTGCACAACTTGAGATCTGATGTACACTTCTTCCCTGGTTTGTTGTAAGTGAATTGTTTGGCTGATTCTTCTTTGGATGTCATTTGGTTCAAATTACAACTCTTGGAGTAGCTTCATCACTGGTGTTCCAAAGGAAGATGGGAAAACAACTTCCATCCCATAAAATAATTGATAAGTACTAGTACCAATGGATTTATTTGTGGTTAGCCTATCTGCCCATAAGACATTTATTAGCTTTTCATTCCAGGTTTTCTTGTTATCCTCTAACAATTTTTTGATGATATTTACTAGACTTTTGTTTGAGGACTCTGCTAGTCCATTTCCTTAGGGGTAATAAGTTGTGGAATGGCCCAAAGTTATATGATACTTATTACAGAAATCAATCATTCTTCTGGAGTTCAAAGCTACTGCATTATTAGTGATGATCTTGGTTGGGCACCCAAATCTAGATAAGATGTTGGACTCAAGGAACGTTATTATAATAGTGTCAGTGGCTTGCCTTGATGGTGTGGCTCCTATCCATTTGGTAAAATAATATGTAGCAGTGAGGATCCATCTGTGTTGGGGAGAGGAAGGTGGGTGAATTTCACCAATGAAGTCAAGACCCCATTGTTGAAAAGGTGCTTCAGCAGAGATTGGCTTTAAGGGAAGGGGTAAAAGATTTTTCTTTCCTTCAAAAATTTGACATTTATGACATGAGGTTACAAATTTCTTTACATCAGAAAACAAAGTAGGCCAATAGAAACCAGCTCTAAGAATCTTGTTAGCAGTGGTTTTCCAGTAAAGATGTCCTCCATAGTCACCTACATAAAACTCTTGTAACACCTTGGTAGATTCTTCTTCCAATAAACAGTTAAGAAGAATATCTTCATGATTCCTCCAAAACAAAGCATTGTCAATTATGCAAAATTTTAAAGATTTCATCTTTAAAAAATTTCTTTTGTTCCTAGATAATTCAAGAGGATCTTATAGATTTTATAAAGCATATATGATGTTAGCATACCATGGTGATTCAGTAAAGGCCTGACTTATTGGTGGAGTCGCCATCTCCTCTCCATTATCCGTTTCTGCAATAAAATTTATATCTAAGGCCTGACAGTTCGATTCAGCCATGAGCTTGGCTAAACCTTGGCCTTTGATTAACTTTGTTGGTTTGATTTCTAGGTCATATTCTAATATAATAGCAATCCATTTCCATCTCTTTCCATCTGGACCATCCTGAGTTAGGATATCCTTGACTACTGAATTGGGGACATATGCTATTACATGAGAATATAAAATGTAAACCCTAAAACCTTAAATAGTTTTGACCAAAGCAAAGGCTTTCTTTTCCATTATATTGTATTTTAAAGGGGCATCTATCAGGGTTTTTCTAAAAAAGGAAATAAGTTGTTCATAGCCTTCATCATTCTTCTGCAGTAGAACTACAACAATTGTGAGTTCTGAAGCAAAGGAAAATATCTTAAGGCTAGCTTAATATCTTCAAAGGATTTCTTAGCCTCAATGGTCCATTTTATGGTTGAATCTTTTTTCAACATATTGTTTAATGACCTAATTAATTCTACTAAGTTAGAAATAAATCTCCTAAGAAAGTTAAATTTCCCTAAAAAGGCTTGTAATTTCCTAGTGCTCCTAGGGTGTTGTATCTGTAAGATGGCTTTAATTCTTGCAGGATCTATTCGAATACCATCTTTAAATATTATATGGCCTAATAACTTTCCCTCTTCCAACCCAAATAAATATTTTTTTACATTCAAATAAATTCCATACTTCCTACATTTGATGAAGACTTGCATTAGATGATCTAAGTGTTTATTATCAAATTTTGAGAATACAATGATATCATCTAAGTATATTACTAGGATGTCATGAATTTACTTAGCAAAAGCTATGTCCATGGCTCTTTGGAAAGTGGCCCTTGCATTCTTTAATCCAAAAGGCATCTTCACATACATGAATGTGCCCCAAGGAGTAGTAAATGCGGTTTTAGCCTTGTCATATGGGTGAACTAAAATCTGATTGTAACCAGAAAACACATCCAATAATGAGATTCTGGTTGACCCTACTACCCTTTGTAATATATGATCCATTTTAGGGAGAGGGTAATTTTCTTTGAGTGAAACTTTATTAAGATTCTTAAGATCAACACAAAGTCTGATCTCACTAGCTTTCTTCCTTGTTGGCACCAAATTTGAAACCCAATCAGAGAATCTAATTGGTGCTATTATCTTGGCCTCATACATCCTTTGGATTTCCTTTTCAATAGAAATCAATAGGATGGGATTGATCCTCCTAATCTTCTGCCTGAAAGGTTTCTAGTTTTCTTTTATGGGGATAGACCTACCTTAGATGATTTAAGTGTTGTTTATCGAATTTTGAGAAGATAGTGATATCATCTAATTATATTACTAGGACGTCATGAATTTCCTTAGCAAAAGCTATGTCCATGGCTCTTTGGAAAGTGGCCCCTGCATTATTTAATCCAAAAGGCATCTTCACATACATGAGTGTGCCCTGAGTAGTAAACGTGATTTTAGCCTTGTCATATGGGTGAACTAAAATCTGATTGTAACCAGAAAACCCATCCAATAATGAGATTCTGGTTGACCCTACTACACTTTGTAATATATGATACATTTTAGGGAGAGGGTAATTTTCTTTGAGTGAAACTTTATTAAGATTCCTAAGATAAACAAAAAGTCTAATCTCACCATTTTTCTTCCTTGTTGGCACCAAATTTGAAACCTAATCAGAGAATCTAATTGGTGCTATTATCTTGGCCTCATACATCCTTCAGATTTCCTTTTCAATAGAAGTCAATAGGATGGGATTGATCCTCCTAAGATTTTTCCTGAAAGGTTTCTGGTTCTCTTTTATGGGGATAGTGTGTTGTATGATGCTGGTTTCATAGGACTTGAGGTTCTCATAACTCCAAGCAAAGACATCTTGGAATTCCTTTAATAGTTCAAATGTATTTCACTTTTTCCGTAGGAGGTAAGGACTTTGAAAGTTTGATCAATTTTGGATTTTCCTTAGTGCCTATATTACACTCCTCTATATCAGATTTTAAGGGTTCCATCTTTGGTTTTCTAGGGACATCATTTGAATCAAACAAGTCTTCCAAAGGCGTTAATCCTTTGGGCAGAAAGTTGTCTTTGAGATTAATGATTTCACAGTCTTCGTTAATTATCTCATCAATTTCAACTTGCTTTAGGTTTTGTACATCAAATTTTGTAAGTTTAGTAGGATGGAATCTATCTATCTTTTCATTATCTATTTCATTAATTTCTATTTTATCTTTAAAATCAGGATCTAATGTTATGTCAGTGTTTATTGCTATTTACAAATTCTTCCTCTAAAGTTAATTTTTTTTTTATCTTTTTGTCATTAGCAAATACTTGCCAGTTTTTCAAGTTATCTGGGATAGCAGGTCTATGCCTGGCCTCAGCAGTGTACTGATGGTTAGGTTTAAATGGTAACTTACAAGTGTTGGAAAACATTTCTAAACTATGAGCCTGCATATTATGCTTCCTAGGAATTAAAACAAATTTGGTTTCTAAGAAAGTGTTTAGTATTTCTATAATGGTTCCTCTGTAGCAACTTAATCTAGGGTCTTTGGTCATATATTCTACTTTAATCTGTTTTATCAGTAATTCATAGTATCCCATGATAGAAACCCTTATAGCTCCTAACTTTCTAACTAATTTAAGACCTAAAAGAAGTGCTTCATACTCAGCCATGTTGTTAGTGCATTTGAAATTCAGTCGGTAAGCATGGCCCTCTAAGTGATCATTCTCCAGATTATATATTCACACTCCTGCTCTTGCTCCTAACTTATTCAATGATCCATCAAATTCAAGGTGCTATAATATCTCATTTTCATAATTTTCACTGTCAGGGGGAAGAAAATTTTCCTTGTTTGAGGTGTTTTGATCATCTTATTTATTGGAAATCTCTTGAGTTTGGATAATTTCTTTCTTAGCTGTAACTGCAATTTCTTTTGGTTCTGAAATAATATTGCTTGAAGTGGTTTGTTGTGTTTGTTTAGCATTATACAAAATGAAAGAATCAATGTCTGTATGCATGGATTAGATAGGAAAGTTTTGAGGTCTATCCCAGCTACTCACCACATATTTCATTAGGGTCTCTCTATACAGCTTTTTAGGTTGTCCAAAGACTAAGATTGTGGCATATGACATGTCAAGTTGCAAAGATCCTTGGAGTTTCGCTCCCCATGATCTAGACAATAGTATGCCATATTTAGGTGGGATGTTAGTGACTACTATATCCATGAGAATGGTCTTAGTAGGATATTGTACTAAGGAAACACACGTCTTTGATTAACCGTAGACACTTTAACTAACTTGAGTCAAATGAAATTAAGTCCTTGTAAGGTCTAGTAATGTCCAAATTTAACTTTTCCATAACCGATTTAGGCATTAAGTTGTGTGAAGCCCCTGAATCTAACATTGCATTGTGTAAGATTTTATCATGAATGCTAAGGCTAATATAAAAGGGTGGTATCACTGCTTCTAGTGGTTTGCTATTAACATCAAGGCCAAATATAAGCTCAGGCTGATCATCAAACAAGTTGATAGAGTATTCATTCTCAAAAAAGTTTAAGGTTTTGCTTATTTGAGACTTATAGGTTTCATTTTTAATCGGCTCTGTTAAGGGAACTGAAATTTTCAGTTTAGCTACCTCTGCTCCAAATTGAAAGGCAAATGGGCTTTTTCTATTTTAGTGACTGGAATTTTCATAGCAGGATTTGGAGTAGGTTTCTCTTCTTTTTCTACATTTGAAGTCTTTTTCTGTGGATTTTCTAATATGGTGTTTGGAGATTTTGTATAAATTCACACTGTAGATCACTTGGTAATGCAATGTACTAAAGAAAAACACTTGATCTACTTCTACAAACAATTTAGCGTAAGCTTAATCCAACATGAGAAACATCAATAAAAACATATATAACTGATATGGAGAAATCAATCACACATAACACAAAAGAATTTACCCGAGGAAAGCCTCAGCCTAAAACCCCATCTCTGTATTATCATACAAGTGGAATATAGCCAGTATTACAAAAAAAATCAGCTCAAAATCTATCTTGCTCTCTCTACAATACCTCTGTTACTCATAGACAGTCAAAGGCCTCTATCTAACCTCTGGTCTGCCCTCCAAGCCTCCTATTTCTTTGCGCAATTTTGAGTGGTGTCCAGTGCAGCCACTTGTATGAATTGGCCTCTTCACACACTCACCAACGTCTGATCCAACTGCGCAGTCCTGAAGGAGATAAATCCTCATCATGGATGAGCTTCCTTTATAGGAAAAATATTCATCCAACTAATAGTACACTGTCCCTTCTCTGATCTCAACTGGGTCTCTGTCTGAACTGACATGAATTAGTTATTCATGAGAGAATCTTCAATTATCTGAAATACAATAGCTACATGCATGAAAGCATTAACTAACTGAACTCTCATTAATTTAACAAACTATTAAATTAATCTAACTGGACTTGACTTAGTTAATTGAGTCAACTAATTACAACTCAAATTAGAACTCATCCTTATCTCTTTAAGTGATGGATAAATTATTCAATTAATAGATAAATTGTTGCATGTCCTCACATAGACTTCAAGTTTGTTTTTCCTTAACTAATTAACTCAAGATGAATTAATTAGTTAATTTACAAACTGCTGTTAATATCAAATTCGAATTTTACTTCCTATGTTTAGTCCAAGGACTGACTAAAATAGGAATCCATCCTGAATTGCTAAAAAGAGAATGCTATTTTTAGCACTTCCATTTTTCATTCGTTGCCCAATCCAGCACTGGTACCCAAACTGCTATTTTTAGCACTTCTATTTTTAGCATTTCTTGTTTCCATTTTCAACACTCCCTCTCCACAAAAAAAGGCCTCCTCTCGAACCCGGTCCTGTACCTTTGGAATGTTCTGCATGCAGCACTTCTACCAAGTGTGGTTGTTCCAACAACTCTTGGAACAAAAAAAACTCCCAACTAACCTCTCTGTTGGGCTAGAAACATACTCTGATGTTGAAGCTCTACTTGTTGCTGACAAGTACTCCCTCTTTGAGCTCTGTGATACTGCAACATCTCCATGCATCTCACACCATTGCACACCTCTCTGTGCCATCCTGCATTGGTGCAACACACTTGTTCCTCTCGCATTGTTGCAGCCTACTAGCTCTGTGTTGTCTTGGGATTTCCGCACTGTAGCTCTCTCTATCGCTCCATCTAAATATGTCTCTACCCAATCAGTCAGTCCTACTACTCCTCATCGGGGCTCCTGTAACAAAGTCGAATCAAAGAGGTTGGGTACCTCAAGAATCATGCCCCTCCTCCTTGGGATGATCACTCCACATCGCCCCACCTCCTACTTGGAGGTATGGCTACATGTGATCCCTCTGCCCACCTGGCTCGAATTTTCCCCCTAGTGGAGGTCTCTGCATGAGTAGATGTCTCTACTCAATCTCCTCTTAGCTTCCCCTATTTTGGCTACTCCACAACCTCCTGAAGTTGCTACACCAATCGTGGCTCCTCCACAATCATCTAAAACTTCTTCTGGTGCTACATGTTAATAGGTGATATACTCTCCCTCTCAACCACCGAGTATCCATTAGTTGCCTTACTACTCAAGGCTTTGCATGCATCTTGAACCTTAAGAGCATACAGGTTCTTGACCCATGAACCGATCTGCTTCACCTGTCTAGTGATGATGTGTCTAAGGAAAACATTTCCCTTACTGAAGACTACATCATAGCCTCTGTCTTCTAGCATCACGATTGACACCAAGTTTCTCTTCAATACTGGTACATACTTGACATCAGTCAAGGTAAGGTGAGCTCCATGCTCCCTCTGAAAAATAACTGTGCCTACACCTGAGACACTATACTTTTCATCATTACCCATTGCTATGAGTATCTAGAGATATTTCTCCTCCAAAGTACTAAACAAACTCTTGTCATCGATCATGTGGAAAGAAGCTCCACTGTCAAGAAACCAACCACTTCCCACTATGGATGAAACCATGCATGTGAAGAGTGTGAAATCCAACTTGAACTATGAAGCAAGTGCCTCACCTGCAGATCCTTCCCCGAATCCCTTCTTGGATTTCCTCTGTGGACAATTTGTAGCAAAATGGCCCACCTCATGACAACGAAAGTATCGCACTTTTCATTTGTCAAACTTCTTCCCACCATGGGAAGAACTGGATTCGGAAAGAGAAACCTTCTCCTTCCCCTTCTTCATGTTGGGTTGTGTTATATTCTTTCCACGACTAACCTACGTAGTGAATCAGGGGGTTAGAGGGGGGGCGGAGCCCCCCCTTCGTTGCACCAATTGCGC
>APFE031400888.1:14912-29169 GCA_000404065.3 Pinus taeda
GGATATATTTCCTTAAGAAGAAATCTGAAGTCTTTGACAGGTTTAAAGAATTTAAGGCTCTGGTGGAAAATTAGACAGAGAAGAAGATAAAGGTACTGAGGAAAAATAATGGTGGAGAATTATGTAGCAAGGAATTTGAAGAATTTTGTAAGAAGTGTGGTATAGCACGGCAGAAGACTACTCCATATACACCTCAGCAAAATGGAGTCGCAGAAAGAATGAACAAGACGTTGATGGAAAGGGCAAGAAGCATGCTCAGGGTGCCAGGTTAGGACAAGAATTCTGGGTAGAGGCGGTGGATACTGCATGTTACTTTGTCAACAGGTCACCTTCATCAGCGTTGGAGGATAAGACTCCACAAGAAGTATGGACTGGTAAGAAACCCTCTCTTTCACATCTGAGGGTATTTGGATGTGATGCATATGTACATGTTCCAAAGGAGAAACGAACCAAGTGGGATAGTAAATCTGAAAAGTGCATCTTTATTGGGTATAAGGATGGTTTAAAGGGTTATAAGCTTTGGAACCCAGTCACACGGAAGGTTGTGTACAGTCGAGATGTGGTGTTTAAAGAGGTGAAAGATGTTATCAAACATGAAGTCCAACCAAAGGAACTGTGAAGATAGAGTTTGAACTAAAGGAGGAAGAATCAGACTCTGTAGCAGAGGAGGAATCAGAAGATGAAGAGCCACAAACTCCGGCTGTGAGAAGATCAGCTCGAGAAAGAAAGCACCCAGAATGGTATAGTCCATCTGCTTTCTGTTCAAACTTTGCTTTGTCTGTTACTGATGATGATCCCAGAACTGTGAAGGAAACAGTGGATTCAGAGGATGGAAAACGCTGGAAAGAGGCCATGGTTGATGAAATGGCATCTTTGCACAAAATTGAGGCTTGGGATCTGGTGGAGTTGTCGACCGGAAGGAAACCCATTGGCAGTAAATGGGTGTTCAAGAAGAAGACAAATGGAGAAGGGAAGGTGGAGAAATACAAAGCTCGGTTGGTAGCAAAAGGTTATTCCCAGGTGCCGGGAATTGATTTTGGTGATATTTTTTCTCCTGTTGCCAAGGTAACTTCTATTAGATTACTTTTATCTGTTGCTGCTACTTTTGATTTTTGAGGTAGAACAGATGGATGTGAAGACAACATTTCTTCACGGGGATTTGGAAGAGGAAATCTACATGAAGCAACCTGAAGGCTTAGCGGTGAAGGGTAAGAAAGAACTAGTATGCAAGTTAAAGAAGTCTCTGTATGGGTTAAAACAGTCACCAAGGATGTGGTATCAGAAAATTTGATACATTTATACGGGGACTTGGCTTCACCAGAAGCAAAGCAGATCATTGTGTGTATTTTAAATTAATTGGTGACCGTGTTATTTATCTGGTCTTGTATGTGGATGATATGTTGTTGGTTGGAAAATGACAAAGAAATTATCCAGGATTTGAAGACCCAATTGTCCTCCAAAATTCGACATGAAAGATCTTGGTGCTGCAAACTATATTTTGGGCATGGAAATTAAAAGAGATCGGGCAAAGAGGAAGCTCTGGTTAAACCAGAGGAAGTATGTCGAGACAATATTGCAGAGGTTTAATATGCAGGATAGTAAACCGGTGAAGGTTCCTATTTCTGTAGGTGTGAGGTTATCTGCTGAACAGTGTCCCAAGACACAAGAAGAGGAAGAGGACATGTCCCGTGTTCCATATGCAAGTGCAGTCGGTAGCTTGATGTATGCCATGGTCTTTACTAGACCAGACATTGCACATGCAGTGGGAGTATTGAGCAGGTTTATGTCAAAACCAGGGAAGGAGCACTGGACAACAGTGAAGCGGGTTTTCAGGTATTTGCGTGGCACTAGTGATTAGGTTTGTGCTACCAAGGAAGACCAGGATTGGACAGAGTGTTGGATATCCATGGCTTTGTTGATGCAAACTGGGCTGGAGATCTGGATCAGAGAAGATCTACAAGTGGGTATGTGTTTAACCTATTGGAGTGCAGTAGTTGGATGAGTAAAGACATCTGTAGTGGCACTATCAACTAAGAGGCAGAATACATGGCAGCCACTCATGTAAGCAAGGAAGCAGTTTGGTTGCAGAGATTGTGTTCAAGTATGGGGTTAGTACAGGGAGCTATAAGGATAGACTGTGACAACCAAAGTGCAATTTTCTGGCAAAGAACCCTGCTTATCATTCAAAGACAAAGCACATTGATGTTCAGTATCACTTTGTGAGGGATATGATAGAAGACAAAAAGGTGTTGCTGGTAAAGGTGGACTCTTTGAAGAATACTGCAGATGCATTGACAAAATCTGTGAGCTCTGAGAAGTTCTCTCTGTGTAGAGAAACAATGGGCATTTCAGGGCTGGAAAAATGACTAAGCTCTCCTGTGGCCCCCTGTGGAAAGAAAACAACAAGTGGGAGATTGTTGGGTTGTGTTATATTCTTTCCACGACTAACCTACGTAGTGAACCGGGGGGTTAGAGGGGGGGCGGAGCCACCCCTTCGTTGCGCCGATTGCGCAGCGGGGGCATCACAGGGGGGCGACAGTGCCCCCTATCCAGGGGGTTTGAGAGGGGCGGGTAGCCCCCCTCTACGGGGTTCGGGGCAGCGCCCTGAGAAAAAAAAAAAATTGGACCCTATATTAGGTTGGGCGAACCTACCTATGGTTTTCGGTCCATGGTTTTGGACGCGATGAGTTTTCAGTCCATAGTATTGGAGCTTCGACATGTATAAATATGTATGTAAAATTTAAAGAATTAATGAAAAATCAAGCTGGTAGTCTCGGTTTTGAGATCCAGTGGGAAATCTCTGTGTATATGTGTTTTATGTGTTATGCTCTCGCATTTTTTATTTTTCCTGTGATTTAGAATTCGTATGTAGGTAATTTCTGTACGGGGTTAAAACCTACACTTCACCTTACTCGCTAAGGAACAGTTTTCTTAATCCTCCATGGATGAAGAACCATCTCTGGTGCTTCTTCTTATATCCTCCTGCATCAAATCTGACCAAAGTTGTTCCCAATCTGGTAGTTTCTCTCTTCCATTAACTGAGTCTTGGTAGCTATGCTAGCTCTTAGGAACACTGAGGAGTGCAAGACTCACCATGTCATCATCAGTTGTCACGATCCCTACACTTCCAAGCTCATCCTTGCATGTGGTGAGCTTGTTTAGATACATAGATATCATGTCACCCTTTTCACACTTGATCTTTCGAAGTTTTTCCTTCAGTACCAGCTTCCTCTGATCACTGCTATTCTGATATTGATCTTTCAATGTTTTCCCCATTGAAAACGGTGTCTCCTTCCCATGGAGACTCGAGACTGTGTGATCTCGAACTCCCTCCAAAAGGATTCTCCTTGCTCTAGCCACACATCTCTTCCATTTAGCCAACTCAGCAGCACCAGTCGGCTTGAGGACTTGTTGATCAATGAAGTCTTTTATACCGTTATCCTCTAGTACTTCTTCCATGTAATCCTTTCCGGCTATATAATTCGAACTGTCATCAAGGGCATATTTGAGTCTCAAACCATATAATGCCATAGGTGAAATAGAGATGTGATAAGAACTCGATTTCTAATTCAGGAATCACAAAATTCAACTTCTCCCTTCTTGTATATTGTTCTTCCTTGATCACATGTGCTCTGATACCATGTAGAAATTCCCACTGTAGATCACCTAGTAATGCAATGTACTAAAGCAAAACTCTTGATCTACTTCTACAAACAATTTAGCGGAAGCTTAATTGAACATGAGAAAAATCAATGAGAATACATATAATTGATATGGAGGAATCAATCACACATAACACATTACCTGGGGAAAGCCTCAGCCTAAAACCCCATCTCTATATTATCATAAAAGTGGAAATATAGCCAGTATTACAAAAAGAATCAGCTCAAAAGCTATCCTTCTTTCTCTGCAATACCTCTGCTACTCATAGACAGTTAAAGGCCTCTATCTAACCTATGGTATGCCCTCCAATCCTCCTATTTCTTTGCGCAATTCGGATTGGGGTCTAGTGCAACCACTTGTGTGAATTGTCCTCTTCACACACTCACCAACCTCTAATCCAATTGCACAGTCCTGAAGGAGATAAATCCTCATCATGGATGAGCTTCCTTTATAGGAAAAATATTCATCGAACTGATAGTACATTGTCCCTTCTCTGATCTCAACTGGGTCTCTGTATGAACTGACATGCATGCGTTATTCATGAGAGAATCTTCAGTTATCAGAAATACAGTAGTTACATGCATGCAAGCATTAACTAATTGAACTCTCATTAATTTAACAAACTGTTAAGTTAATCTAACTGGACTTGACTCAATTAACTATGCCAACTAATTACAACTCAAATTATAACTCATCCTTATCTCTTTAATTGATAGATAAATTCCTCAATTAATAGATAAACTATTGCATGTCCTCACATACACTTCAAGTTTGCTTTTCCTTAACTAATTAACTCAAGATGAAATAATTAATTAATTTACAAATTGTTGTTAATATCAAATTCGAATTTTACTTCCTATGTTTAGTCCAGGGACTGACTAAAATAGGAATCCATCCTAAACTGCTAAAAATAGAATGTTATTTTTAGCACTTACATTTTTCATTCCCTGTTGCCCAATCCAGTACTGGTACCCAAACTGCTATTTTTAGCATTTCTTGTTGCCATTTTCAACAAATTTCTCCACTATCTCCTCAGAGGGGATTGAAGTGGATGGTTGATCATCAGGGGGTTGGTCATGGTTTATATCTACAATGGTGGGGCTAGAAGGGTTCTGATTTGGTCTAGGGAGGATTTGGAGAGTCTTAGTAACTTGATTTGTTTTGATTTTCTTAGGTTGATTAAGGTCCTATGCCATCAAATTGGACAATTTTGTTTTGGTAATCTTGTGGCATGGCACCAAGTGGGGTAGGTAACACAAGAGGAGCATATCTATTTGTCATGGCTCTAAGCTGGGCAGGGCTAATAAGTGGGGTTGGGGTACCAGGAGATGATACAGTAGTTGATGTAGAACCAAGAGTAATAGGTGATTGATGGGTAATGATAGGTTGGTAGGGAAGTGCAGGAATAAATGGAGGTGAGGAATGAACTTTAGAGGTGGAAGGGAATAATGGTGAACTAAGAGTAGTTGACACTAGTTCAGAAAGCTTAGGAATCTTAGCAGTAGTAAGGGATGACTGAGGGGAATTTAGAATATACTCATTAATTGATTGGTTTTCCTTTTGGACTTCGAGCTCTGCAATAAACTCTAGATATAGAACTATGTCATCAAGTGCACTTTCAGACCTAGTTCTAAATAGGAAAAGGTCAAATGACTCATCAAAGGGGAGGTCTTCTAAAAACAACCACTCATCAGGGCATGAATCTGCTTTGATTGAAGGTGTTGGACTTACTAAACTTTCTTATCTTTTGGATCTTCTCGAAATTAGGTTTGTATTATCCACTACTAGGGCAGGGTTTGGATTTGGATTGGCCCTAGTATAGTGATTTCTCCTTGAAGCTAGAGTTTCAAACTTCTCTAGTTACTTTCTTTTTGTGAAATTTTGTAAATAACTTCTAATAAACCCTTCAAGAGGCTTGAAATAAAGATTTGAAATCTTCTCAAAGGTTTATTAAGACTAAGGATTTGAGTACCCAGTATGGTCTCCACTATGTTATCACTCAGAAGTTTTCCCTAGAAGTTATCAAAAGAAGGAATCATCCGAAGTAACCACAAACCAATCTTTTAGGCTTAGGCTCTAGCCAACCTAAGTCCAGAAAGAGCTCTCTCTTTATGATTTAGCTTTGTTTTTATTAGATTTTAGGCTAGTTCTTAGTGTTCATGGGTTTTTTATTTTTGGATTGGAGGATGGGTGGTGGAATTCTTGGAGCAGATGGATAGAGCTAGGTCTTCAAGCCATTGGCTAAGGAGTCAATCAAAGGATAGCATAACTAGACTATATCATTAAGGGAATGTTCATAGGGCAAGCTAGAAAAGCAAAAGGCAAATCTTTAGGTCTGATGGATGAAATGTATCTAACTAGGGTGAAAGGGAATTCAAGAATCCTTGGATTGGGATCAGAATGAAGAAAATAGGGTGATCATGGACAAAGGGAAATTAAGAATCCTTTGCTATAGACCAGGGGAGAAACTACAAAAGCTAAGGAGAAGTTAAGAATTCCTTAGCTAATGTAGTTTAGTAGAAAACATTCAGAATGTAAAACAGTCAAGACAGAGTGCATTCAAGCAATTTCTGAAATATCATTCCTTGTTATACATTTAGCTTTTAGAGAAACAAACAAGATTGTGAAGAAACATAAGACAAATAACAGTAAACATGAGAGAATACTTATTTGTATTTCACTTTACACAAGAATCCTGTAAAATATCTTATCTTCATTCCTTGATCCAACATGTCAATCCAGTCATTGATATAATAGAATTTTGATTTGAGAGAAAACGTCTATAGAAATGTCTTGGAATCCACCCTACATACTTTGAAATGTGAAATATTTATACAAAAAGATAATTACAAAATATCTCATAACAGTTTGAGATTTAATCTAGGGAATAAAATATCTTCATGCATGAAGATAGAGACAAATGCAAAACTGATTCTTGTTGTCCCTTTTATTGTGGTGTTGCTAGTTGCTTCTGTTGAGTTTTGAGCTCTTTAAGTTGGCTGATAGTTGTGGTATTTTTTGTGCTGGAATCTTCTTTACTTTGATCTTTCACTCATACTCTTTGACTCTACTACTCTTTGACCCTGTTTTTCTATCTTTCACCTCTTTCACCTAGCTACCTTCAAATTTACTATGGTAACTTTCTGATGTAAAACTTTTTCATAGTAAATCTTTCGCTTTTTCCCACCATTCTACCTCAGGTAATCTCACCTTTAATATTCTTCTATAACTTTCGTCTGCCTCCGTGTATTTTTCAAAATTAGGCTTGGTGAGAAATAAAGCTTCACCTCATGTTCTAGGAAGAACAGGTTTTCCAATGTATCATATAATACTTTTCCAGTGTGAAAAGTTGTAATGGTTGAAGAGCTGGCTTGTTCCTTCACCAACCTCCTGAATCTATCACTATAGTCCAATTGGGTCATGAGTTTAACATTGATGACCATAGGACCGGGAAGGCCTTTGTCCCTCAAAATTTCAAATTTGGCCATAAACCTGTCAATGGCCACCTGCATGTTGTGGCACTTTTCTTCTAAGTTGAGCATGAGGTTTCTTTTGGAAAGAACCTTTTTAATCTCTAGGATGGCTTCAATCATATCCTCTACACCAAGCTCATGGAGCTCATATATGTTCTTACTGTTTAGGAGGTGGATGAATCGATTTTCATCCTCAAGTTGGTCTCCTAATTCTTCCCTCACTTTCCAGGTAGCCTCAGTGGCTACCTTCACCAATTCAGTTTGCTCAAGTATAATTTGAATTGGTGACCAAATACCATTGATAGAGTCAATGATATTGGCCCAGAGCATCTCTTTAGTCTATCCTAGTCGCTTCTATATTGTCAAATCTTTCTCTAGGATTTTGATTTTCTCACTCATCCTTAGGGCTTTCTGTGTTTCTTCTCTTTGCTAAATTTGGGCAAGTTTACAGTCAATTTCTAAACTTTCCACTTTCTCCTTTAATCTTTTGAGCTTTGTAGCTTGGATGGACATTTCCTCCATAGCTTTTACCAGTTCTTTTGTTTTTCAGTTAAAGTATTTGTTGTTGTAGTGGACACAGTTGTAATTGTCAGTGTTGTGGCAGGTGGAGTTGTAGGTGCCAATGATGCTACCAATGTGGAAGGAACTGTTGTTGTCACTATGGGGATGGTAGCTGTGGAATTTGTGGCTAGGTCACTTTGCTTGGACTGAATCAAAGTGTCCAATTCCTTCTCTGTTTCTTTAAGTTTATCATTTAGCTTTAGGACTAGGTCCATAAGCTCTTCATGTCCTTTTTGTGCTTCTAGGACTTCCATTGTTTGAGGGTGATGCAGCTGAGGAATTTTGAGTTGCTTCTTCAAGTTAGCAATGTCATCATTCTTCTTTTTAATTAGCTGCTCTGTTTCTTTCACATCCTTGGTATCATGTCCCAATCCTATCACTAAGTCCTCTAAGGACTTGATCCTTTTATATTTGGCCTATGATGAGACCTTCTCCAACTGAAGCTGAGCTGACATATTTTTTAAAGAGTTCTGTAGTTGGTGGGTTGCTATGGATTTCCCTATCAATGTAGAATAAATCATTTCACATGTTTTCTTAGGAAACTCAATCTGGTCAATGGGATGAATATCCCTTGCTAGTACTTCAAAACCCACTCTTTTGAAATCCGTTGTTGTCCTTGGCTGTTGAGGGGTAGGCTTGATGAAAGTCATTTGCATCTTCCCCTCTTTGACATCATAGGCTGACATAAGCCTTGTTTGATTGATAGGGGTCATTTTTAGATATTGTGCATAGGTTTGGGCTTTTAGTCTCTCATTTCTAGCCTTTACCTCTTTGTATCTCTCTTTAATGTCTTGGTCTCTATCTGTTGGCATTTTGAAAGAGAATACCTCTACACTTTGATGTCTTTCCAACATCTAAGTGTGTGATGTGGAAGGTTCTAGGATGCCTCCAGATGGAGTGGCATGCCCACTCCCATCTCTTTCTATGCTGGTAACCTCAACTGTCTCCTTCGTATATTCATGTTCAGAAACATGATTTACTCTGTCTTTTAGCCTGGCTTATCTCTGCATAGGCTTGAGATGTTGTTCTTTATGAAGGAGTGACCCCTTCCCTGTTTCTCTTGAGGCTTTTCTCCTCATCTAGAGGAGTCTGTAAGACTGAGTGGGTACTCATGGTGGCTTCTGGTCTATTTTTTTTCTTTGATTGCTCTAGTATGTCTAATTTCTCTGGTGCTTCTAATTCTTCTGGTACTTCTGATCCTTCTTGTACCTATGACTCTTCCTGGACCTGTGATTCTCCTGGAACCTATAGGAAAGAACCTTCATAAATTTGTTTCTCTAGATAAATTAGTGTGTTTTCCACATCAACTTCAGTACTATCCCTATCCTCTAAAGTGTTTTCCACCCATTCCAATTGGTTGGCATACTTTTCTATTTCAGGGATTTGGTGTTGAATATAAGTTGCCATCTTGTTTTTCTATCTTCTGTTGTAGATGAAATCCAAGGGATCATATCTCCATATGGAGCTCTATTTTAGATTTAATCTTTGAAGGATTTGGTCTACCTCCTTTCCAACTTCTCAGCTATTACAAATAAAGGGACCTAATTGGTCTTTGATCCTAAGCTGGGCCTTATTTTTGTCTTTGACAAAGTGTACCTCATCTGAATTGATTATATTCCTGTATTACTCCAGAGAAAATAACCTCATTGGGAGGTATTTGGGTAGTTTTTATGTGGCCAGCTCACAACCATAAATTATAATCTCATTGTGGTTTTGGTATAAGTACCAATCCCCGACTTTGGATTGTTTTGAGAGTTGCACGATCCTCCTTATATCTGAACTGATTCTTGGAGGAGGGTTGCCTATCAACATTGTCATAATGGGATGTACAAATAGGTCTATGAAGTTTGTATATGAATATGAGGAGTCATATTTATGGATTAACGGAGTCTAGAAAAATTATTGACCTAGGGTGGCCTTTTGTGTCAAGATTTTGAAGAGTAAATGAGAACTTATCAGCTTGGTAGTATAGAAAGAGGTGATACAAAACATAGGAGTACTTGAAGACTCACTCATTACTCATCCTAAGGAATTGGTCATGCATCCTATTAGCTATAAACTTGGCATAATGATAAATAACAGTAGGAGGTTGTCCTGGAGTGTATATGGACATGAAAGCTAGGATGATTTAATCTATATACTCACTGGTGATATAACCTAGGACATTGGATATCATTGCTACAATTGATGAACCCCAAAATTGGTAACTTGTTGGGCTCATTTGGCCTAATTATCCTTGTTTAGTCCTTGTTCAATCCTTAATTTTCCATAGCTTATGCATTATTTTTAGTATGT
Source organism: Pinus taeda (assembly GCA_000404065.3). Classification (NCBI taxonomy): domain Eukaryota; kingdom Viridiplantae; phylum Streptophyta; class Pinopsida; order Pinales; family Pinaceae; genus Pinus; species Pinus taeda. The sequence continues at coordinate 24,905 of APFE031400888.1, forward strand.
TTATGTCATTTGTACGAATAAGGGTAGTCACTCTTCCTAGGTGGCTAACACGTGCTCATTTCAGGTTTTTTGACACATGTTGGAGCAAAACCGAGAAATCATGGGCTAGAAGACAGCCAAGCCTGAGGTGAGGATTCGTAGGAGGGTTGTCTATGGCATTAAATAACCCTTCCTCAGGATCTTCACCCCAACTCCGAGCTCCAAAGGCCACCAAAACCGGATCTAGAAGGCAGCCAAGCAGATTTTGGAAGGGACTGCCTAACTCACAGTTTGGACAGCCGAGTTCCATAGATTTAGGAGGCCAGCTAGGGCCCTCGTGATGTATAAATGTTGAGGCCTCAGCCTTCGTAAGGGACTTTTGAAACCATTGCATATTTTTCACCACAGTGCTGTTAGCTTTACTTTGTTCTCTTGTAGCCATTTTTGGCATAACTCTTATGACTATTTTTTTATAATGAGAAGCAGTTTGATTTTATATCAACTCTGAGTTTTCTATAGGAGCCATAGCTCTTAGGGTTGGGCCCAACCTGAGAGCCTAGGGCTTCCTTTCTGTACTGTTACTTTTCCTTTATGCATCATTGTTTCCCTTTATGCATTTGAAACGTATTTCTGTTAGGCAGATTTAGTTGTGTTGCTTGGATAGATCACTGTTTATGAATAGAATTGCTTCAGGTGTTTTGGTAAGATAATTACAGAAAAAGCTCCAAAGAAAAGGGACAACCACACTCTCGGTTTCACCTCATCCTTATTGGATCAGGGGCTGGAATTGAAGAAACAATGCTACCCCAATAAAAACACTAGTTTTCTTGACCATGCAATCCTTAGTGTATTGTTTTCCTTTACAGAAATTAGTTATGGATTTAGATCTCTGAAATGTTTCTTTGCACGGTTGATGTACATGGTTTTCTTTCCAATAAAGCTATTGTTCATTCATGTTATTGATAGTTAGACTAGATTAGCTAGGAGTTTGATCATTTGCAAGACTTTGTTGATTCAGTTGAATGTACACCGTGCAGGGCATCTCCACCACTCTTTCATCCACCTAAACGTCATCTAAGCCACCTGTTCCATCTCCTAGTTGGGTTCCTCATCTCCCATCCGTCCTTTTCCCACGTAACCCTACCTACTTGCTCAATCATTGCCTTAGCCTTCTTCAAGCCAAGTCAGCCTTCTACACCTTCTCACCACTCCACCCACCAGTTTCTGGGTCACTCCAGGCCCCTATCCTACCTCCTTATCCATCCACGCACCTTCCCTCACTCACACATCCTCTAAAATCCACTTTTTAAATATCTTGTAGAAATTTTTGAACATCCTATAGAAATCTCTGAACATCTTGTAGAACCCCTGCAGACTTCCTGTAGAAGCTCACAAATGAGGTTTCTTGATAGCCAAACTTTGTGAAACTCTCTGGAAGGGTGTTGGGGACTCCTTAGATCCTCTCTGAACCTTCCCAACCTTTACCAAGCATTCCTCCTCCTTGATCCACCCCTGCACATTAAAGAACAGTGAAAGCATATGCATGATAAACTTGACAACTTAATCAAAATTACAAAAAGATGTTTTCTTAGGAGAGAGGTAGTCTAGACACATGTATTTTACCTTCATAGAAGTAGTGGAATTTCTTTCAGTAGTTTGCATGCTCATCTTTGCATCAGTACGACTAGCAGGTAGATTTAGGGTTTGCTAGGGTTTGCGCTTTCCTCCAGATTTTCAACCTCTTTTCGCAAATAGATTAGCATTCTTCGAGCTAGCTTTCATCCATCAATTACAAAGCTTCTTCTAAGAGCTCATAGAAGTTGGCTTAAGCTCCTAGTGGACTTGTGCCAGCTGACCAAGTGACATCTGCGACAAGAGCTAGTACTTGTGCATACAACACCGTCGCTTCCAAGTTTGTTACGAATGACCGGCTTGATAAAAGTAAAGAAGGGAGTCCCAGGAGTTGCAGCATTATTGTTGCAATACTGGAGCCCGCCATCTTTTTGGCACCATTGCCGGGGAAGCGTCAGAGTATTGGTGATTGTTTCTTTTCTTCTATTTTTTCCTACAACCTTCTGCTAAGTAGTTTATTTCATTTCCATTCTGCAATTTCATTTCCACAAAAGTAGAATAGACATTTCCTGCTTTCATAGATTATCATTTCAATTCCGCAATTTCAATTCTGCAAGCGTAGCTTAGCATTTCAATTCCGCAATTTCAATTCTGCAAGCGTAGCTTAGCACTTCATTCCTGCAATTTCATTTGAGCAAAATAGATTAGTCCTTTCCTGCTTTCATTTCAATTCAACATTTTCATTTCAGCAAGATAGTTAGTTGCAGTTCAATCTATTTTAGTTTTGCAGGTACCAGCAGAGAGAAAAAAAGCAAAAGAAATCAAAAAATTCTTTCCATTTCATGCCTCGTAGGAACAGAGATAAAACCGGCAAATTCTTACCCAACACCCCCACCACATCACTGAGTCAACCTTCTCTCTTCTCTGGTGACAGTGAGCCAGAAGAACCTATAAGTGAACCCCCTCAGATATATGAAGATCCTATAACAAAAGAAGAGTTAGAGAAAACTCCATCTGAAGCTATTGTTGAAAACCGAAACGGTAGAAGAGAAGATGAGAGAATAGAAGGTGCCTTTCCCATCCGAGAGACCAATGGAGACATGAAAATGAAGAACATAAGTCCCTTTGCTCTATCTCACTTCCATGGACTAGCTACTGAAGACCCTGATACCTTCCTGTTTGAGTTTGTTGTCCTTTGTCGAACTTATGACTATGCTGAGGATGAGAAAAAGCTGAAACTCTTTCCCTCTACCCTCAAGGACGTCGCATTACGCTGGTTCATGGGGTTGCTTGGAAACAGTATCACCACTTGGGCTCAGATGCAGCAAGCTTTCAATACCAAGTACCAGGACTACTGTAGATCTAAGGAAACTAAGGGAGAAATCTTTCGGATGACCATGGGAAGCGATGAATCTTTAGAAGACTACGAGGAAAGGTTCCAACTCAGTTATAAACGGGCCAGGTGCACACTTGACCTGGAATCTCTGAAACTTGTTCTGCTCCGAGGAGTCCCTGAAGACCTTCTGGACACCCTTAACATGTTGGCTGGAGGAGACATCTACCAACTACCTTATGAGGACATAAAGACCGTGTTTAGAAACCATTCTAGGGCGGCCCGGAAGAGAGGTAGGGGGATCATCTTTCAGCTAGTACCTCTTTCTCCAAGCATGAGTTTGCTAACCAGATGGAAGACCTCAAGAGTGAAATGAGACAGACTATTGCCATGCAACTTGATACCTTCCGAATTTAGCAAAAGAAAGAAGAAGTTGAGAGGGCTTTGGCCATTTTTTGTCCTAGATGCACGAGGAAGCATCCCAAGAATGAGTGCCCATTACACTCAGTAGAGGCATGTTTCATTTGTGAGGAAGACCACCCCACCAACCAATGCCCTACCTTGCCTGGATTTAAAGCCATGTACCTAGGGACTGAGGTGCCTACTGAACCTCTCTACTTCCTCAACCAACGGAGGCCACATAGACCTAGACCTTATCAGCAGGGGATGCAAGGGACATCCCAAGCTTATTACAACCCCAACCAATCTGCTCATATACCTTCTTGGGGCCCCCCTGCTCATCCTTCCTGGTCTGCACCCCCTCTGTGGTCTTATCCATCTCCATACCACACTCAACCTCCTTCTCATTCGTTTCACTCTCATGCCCAGCCACAACCTCAGTGGAATGCACCTCAACTGGGGTGGAGGCCCCAATACAACACTCCTCACGCCATTTTGCCTCCACCACCGGCTCAACCACAACCATTACCTCCTTCTCCTCCAAGACAACCCCAGATGCCTGCTCAACCGAACCCGAACCCCAACAACAGACAGGCCCAACAGGTATATACTAGGGAAACAACATGCCCTACCTATGCTGTGGAGAACTAGGAGATCAACCTACGATCTGGGAAGTTCCTTCTAGAGCGCTAACCTCCTCCCCTAGAGGAGGAGGAAGAGAAACATTAAAGTGAACCCCAAGCCATTCCACCCTTTCCTGAGCAACTCACAGTAACCACACAACCCAACCCAGAAGAGAATGAGCTTTTTGGATAACTCAAGCAGTTGTGTGTGAAAATACCACTTCTCTAGGCCATAAAAGATGTACCGATATACAACAAATTGATTAAGGAGAAGTGTTTCAGGCACCCAGGCAGGTGAAAGAGAGATGCCTCAACCATTAATGTCATAGGACAACTGTCCGATCTCATGTTGGGGCAAG
>APFE031400888.1:32717-79888 GCA_000404065.3 Pinus taeda
AGCCAGGAGATTGGGCGCTGCTGTATGATTCCAGACATAAGGATTTCAAAGGGAAGCTGAGGACAAGATGGCTAGGGCCATATGCAGTGGAAAAGTGTAATGAAAATGGTTCTGTCCTTATTCGGACTATTGATGAAGAAGCCATCCCCATGCTCATCAATGGGCATCGACTAAAGATCTACAAGAAACCTCTTTTGAGGCAAGAGTTCATCAAAACTATGGAAAAATCAGTTATGGTCATAGAGAAGGGTTCTGCCTCTATTTTGGGCACACCCTGAGCATCATTATGTATCAAAAGAAAAAATAAATATAAAAATAAAAAAAATATCCTGGGTGAAAACCTTTTTGAGGCGCCCAAGGCAGATGGTAGGGGTGAAAACCTCATTAAGGTGCTCTTGTTGTCTCTCTGAAAAAAGAATTGGAATAAAAAGATCCTTGGGTGAAAACCTCTCTGAGGTGCCCAAGGCAGATAGTAGGGGTGAAAACCTCATTGAGGCGCTCCTACTGTCTCTTAAAAAAGAAAAAAAGAAAAAAAGAAGGAAGAAACAGAGGAAAAACAAACAAGCTTAATCTCTGGAAAGTGTTGCAAGTTGTAGGAACATAGTGCAAAAAGGAGGCCTCTCAACTCAAGGACAAGGGTCCCTACCAAGCTACCAGGCAGCCTCACATACACTCCCTCCATGAAAACTCATTTTTTCCAAGGTTTGGACACAATCTGGTCATGGTTCAGCCTTCTATAGGAAGCTACAGGACTTTCTACAGGAAGTTCTGTATTTCTACAGGAAACATCCTGTAGAGATTTTGGGCGGGCCAGAATCGATTATGGAGAAGGATTTGAAGCTTGAAACACATTGAGGAGGCATGCAACCACTCTTTTCTTCCATCCTTCACTTGTTTCACCTCCTTTCACCGCCATTTCTCCCATCGGGTCAAATATACCTGCAAATGCATACCAGAACCCTATTCTTTCAGATAAACATTTGTTTTTTCAAATAAAAAATAAGGCATTCTGAGGTTTGCACACTTCACCTATCAAGGCAACCTCAAGACCCTTCACCTATGAACGTGACTCCATTTATTTCAGCATGCACCCCAGAAGGAGAAACGGCTACAGGATGTCCTACAGGAATCCTGTAGTAGCTGATCCAGCTGGAGCACATACCATGAAGACACCAGCAGCTCACGAAACCGGTGCATGCAGCATTCACCACTAGGAAAACGGGTCTCAAAGTCTCGTAGCCAACAGCAGCCAATGAAGAGAAGTTCCAGCACCTATGCACGACGCAGCAGCAAGAAGATCCAGCATTCCTCGTCCCAAAACCTGAAAAAACCATGTCCACGGCCGCACAGGTAAGTGCATAACCTTATTTCGTCAAATTACATAAGTGATACTCTAAATGTGCCTGACTGTGAGAATGGATGGATTGAACAAGTCTGGTTGCCATTCAACTGGCCACCACAGCCAGTCAGGCGGCCTCGTAGGATCCGAATGGGCTTGGTTATGTCGAAAAGACGGGTAATTGACACGTGGGAAGTGTCCAGTCGGGGAGAAGCGGCAGTATGACAGGAATGGCGGCGGTGAATTCAGAGGGAGGAATTCAGTGGTCAGGGACACGCTGGGGAATTATAGCCATGACGTTGGCCAACGAATCAGTAGGGACAGCTCACCCTTGCGCCATGAATTCCGCAACATTTCAAAATCGGCCAGTTGAATAACTTATGATGCACTGCAGTCATTTATGCTCACAACCGTTTTACAGCCGAGTACGCGTCCTCCTCCTCTGCAAGTTGTTAGCCCGAGTTCTCAGTCTGTTCAAACGTCCTGCTACCACTTATACTAGTCCTGCACCACCGTAACATCCTCCAGAAGCCGGGAATGATTTCTATAGGAAGCTGCGCTACAGGAAACCCAGCATACGAAGAAGCGTGGATTGTTCACGTCGAGGGTGGCAATTTTCAGTGAGGTAGGCCTCAACATAACTTTCCCATGCAAATAATTCCAAAGGTGGTGAATTCGACGTATTGAGGGGGGTAGGGAAATGTGAATGCAAGTCTGTCTATGAATTTAAAAGCCATTTTCTTATCGCTGCCTGAAATTGTCTTCATTGTCTACATGTGAGATTTCCTCCACGATTGAATTAAAATCCCTCCTGTAGAAATTGAGACACTGTCAAGGCACCGGTAAAAATTGTAAATTTTATATAATTGTGTGTATAATGGAGATGTAGCTCTGCGTTCTATGTAGAAAATCTTGAGGTCCTCCTTCTGTATATGAGCAGGCAAGTTCAGCACAGGGTAATTGACACAAAGATATCTCTTTTTTAACGCTCTGAGAAGGAGACACACCCAGAACTCCCTGTCTGCTTAAAAGCGCGAACAAACACAGAGTTTTTACCATGTCGGGAGGGTTCATTAGAAAAGAACCTTCGGACTCCAAGAAATTACGGGAAACCCCTGAGGTGGTGGACTTGTTTTCCCATGCACACTGGATGTCATTCTATGACAAGCTTCAAGGTCACGATGATGAAATTACAGAAGAATTCCACAGGTCCCTGAAGCCAAAGTCAAAGGCATTGGTCATTGTCAACTTCAGAGGATTGACCCTAAGACTCACCCCACAGCTCATTAGCAGCGTAACTAATCTACCCATGGGGGTACCCTGGGATAAGGAGAACAGGAAGTTGGGTCAAAAAGCTAAAAAAGAGTTCTTCTTGCCAGAGGAGCAATTTTCAGAGGACGAGAATGGAGTTCGAAGAACTAGCCTACAACCATTCTGGAGTGAAGTCAGCCTCCAAATTATGAAGTATATTACATGTGAGGGGCGATTTAGCATCGTGTATGGCTATCATTTCCTGTTGCTCACAGAACTCAGACACCAAATGGATCTACCCTCAGAACAAAAATTGAGCATTCCTTACTTCCTCCTGCAGTCTATGATTGAGTGTGCCACCAAACTGAGAGAGGGGACACCAGACCAGCTAGCCCATAATGGGCTTATCAAGCTCCTCGTGGAAGATTCACTCCACACTTTCACTGTCCCTCTCTCCTGGGAATTTTTTTGGAATATATCAAAGGATGATGACATCCAAGTTTTGGCCGAGGAGCTCACTTCCTCCAGCAGCGAGGAGAAGGAGCATACTCAGGCAAAGAAGAAGGTTAAAGGACAAGAAACCCCGGGAAAAACACCAAAGAAAGAACATAAAGGAACACAAGAAAAGGGGCAAGCTGCCAAAACAGGGGATGGTAAAATTGCACCAACAGCCAGGGAGAAAAGATTACAGAGCAGGGTAGAAAGGACTGAGAAAGTCCAAGTTAGTAAGGGCACCCCTAAGGCAGCCTCAGCCAAGTTAAAGGAAAAATTCCCCTCAGCCAAACAGGCTAAAACAGTGCCCTCGGCTTCTACAGGAAAACAGCAGGCTATTTCTACAGGAAGATTAAAAACGGCTTCTACAGGAAGCCAAAAAACAACCACTACAGGACTTTCTACAGGAAGTTCAAAACAAGGGCAGCAGAAGGAGAAATCGGTTGAAATTCTAGCTAGGGAGGTAGCAGCTATGCTGGCCACCCTAAGTACTTCTCCCAAGCCAAAAGAGAATGAAAGAGGGAGACTCCTCTATATTTTAAAGCGAGAAGGAGTGTGAGGAGACCGGCAGACCCCATCCTCCATCAAAAGAGCCAATCACAATTATGGATACCCCTACCACACCAAAGGATAGGTTGCCCCTCCAAGGCATCCATTACTTATGAGCGGGGGAGCCCGAAAACATCCTCATGGAGGGAAAGAATGGAGAAATTGAACTCAGAAGCCTCTCTACGGGATGCTGAGGCTATTCTATAGGAAACTTTCGCTAGGCTGAAAGAAACTAAGCAGATGGAGGAAAGAGCAGCCAAGTCACCACAGGAGGAGGAGAAGACCGATGTCATCATGGAACCAAGCCCCCAGCCCAGTCTGGGCTCTTATTATAACTTTTTGGAGGCCGGCAAAATTATTCCTCAAAAGTTCATAGTGCCATTGTTTCTAGTACTAGAGGAAGAAAGAGTACGAACCCAAACTTGGATGAGGATCGCTAAATCCAAGGGGGTAGCAGATATAGGGCCTCTAGAGGAAAGGCTCAAGGAAACACAAAGGGATTTGGCAAGAGTAAGGCATGTGGAAAGCTCCCAACAAGCCAAGTTAAGAAAAGAGAATGAGCTGCTCAGACAACAGCTACAACTACAGGGACAGAGAAAAGAAGAGGACACAGCAACCAAGGACACCTCAGCAGAACCTCAGGAAAAATAAGGGATGCAAGCTGATCTTGAGGAACTTAACCAACAGCTACAGGAAAGGGAATTGCAGGCAGGTATAGATATACAATCCCTAAAACAGCAGATGCAAGAAAAGGAGGCACAACTAGCCTGCATGGCCAGTTGGGCAATGGAAGCTCTGCAATGTAGGCAGCCAGCCAAATCCTATGGCCTGTACCTAAGGGATCAATGGCTGTAGTTCCAAATCAACACATTGGCACAGAGAGGTATCTCCCACATCCAAAACCCCCAGCAATTCATGGATTTATGTAACACCAGTTCATCGGAAGATAAGGCTAAGCTTTCAGAGTTTTACCTCCATAATTTGGCCCTTCCAAACATCACCTCGTGGGACCCCAACACAGCAGTAGGGGACATGCAGCTGATGGAAATGACCTCATGGTTAAACCATGAAGAAAAGAGAGTGGCTAAGGCAGGAATGTCATGGACCGAGAACTACATGAACCACTGCTGATTAGAGCAGAGCTAGGGGACCGCACAGCATTGATATCCGCTCACCAGCACCCAACAACCAAACCCTAGGCTTTATTAGAGTACATGGATTGGCAAGCCTAGGCCATAGCACACTTCGAGGATATGGAGCGATTACTAGGGGACAATTGTGTTCATGCTTGCACTCGTAGCTGGAACACATTGTCCCACAGCCTCAAAATCCAGGAATATCACACTCCAACTTGAATGAGGGAGGCCTTGGCACGAGTGCCTCTCTACAAGAAGTCTATGCAGAACCTCCAGGCCAGTTGGATAGGCCTCAAGCTAAGTCCACCCTTGCTTTTGGGATTGTTAGAAGGAGGCACAGAAGAGGAAGAGCATAAGCAGTGGGAAGAGGTGGAAAGGAAGGTCGAATTCCATGACAGTGAGGAGGACACTACTTCAGAAGCCTGGGATGTGAGGGTGGCGATTAAAGCAATGAAAGATGAGGAGCTAGACTAGTTGCTCAGAGGATGAGCAACCCTTTTACCAAGGGGGTGATGATGAGCCCCAAAATTGGTAACTTGTTGGGCTCATTTGGCCTAATTATCCTTGTTCAGTCCTTGTTCAATCCTTCATTTTCCATAGCTTATGCATTATTTTCAGTATGTTTATGTCATTTGTACGAATAAGGGTAGTCACTCTTCCTAGGTGGTTAACACGTGCTCATTTCAGGTTTTTTGACACATGTTGGAGCAAAATCAAGCAATCATGGGCTAGAAGACAGCCAAGCCTGAGGTGAGGATTCGTAGGAGGGTTGTCTATGGCATTAAATAACCCTTCCTCGGGATCTTCACCCCCAACTCCGAGATCCAAAGGCCACCAAAACCGGATCTAGAAGGCAGCCAAGCAGATTTTGGAATGGACTATCTAACTCACAGTTTGGACAGCCGAGTTCCATAGATTTAGGAGGCCAGCTAGGGCCCTCATGATGTATAAATGTTGAGGCCTCAGCCTTTGTAAGGGACTTTTGAAACCATTGCATATTTTGCACCACAGTGCTGTTAGATTTACTTTGTTCTTTTGTAGCCATTTTTGGCATAACTCTTATGACTATTTTTTGATAATAAGAAGCAGTCCGATTTTATATCAACTCTGAGTTTTCTATAGGAGCCATAGCTCTCAGGGTTGGGCCCAACCTGAGAGCCTAGGGCTTCCTTTCTGTACTGTTACTTTTCCTTTATGCATCATTGTTTCCCTTTATGCATTTGAAACGTATTTCTGTTAGGCAGATTTAGTTGTGTTGCTTGGATAAATCACTGTTTATGAATAGAATTGCTTCAGGTGTTTTGGTAAGATAGTAACAGAAAAATCTCCAAAGAAAAGGGACAACCACACTCTCAGTTTCACCTCATCCTTATTGGATCAGGGGCTGGAATTGAAGAAATAGTGTTGCCCCAACAAAAACACTAGTTTGCTTGACCATGCAATCCTTAGTGTATTGTTTTCCTTTGCAGAAATTAGTTATGGGTTTAGATCTCTAAAATGTTTCTTTGCATAGTTGATGTTCATGGTTTTCTTTCCAATAAACCTATCGTTCATTCATGTTATTGATAGTTAGACTAGATTAGCTAGGAATTTGATCATTTACAAGACTTTGTTGATCCAGTTGAATGTACACCGTGCAGGGCATCTCCACCACTCTTTCATCCACCTAACTTTCATCTGAGCCACCTGTTCCATCTCCTAGTTGGGTTCCTCGTCTCCCATCCATTTTTTTCCCACGTAACCATACCTACTTTCTCAATCATTGCCTTAGCCTTCTTCAAGCCAAGTCAGCCTTCTACACCTTCTCACCACTCCACCCACCAGTTTCTGGGTCACTCCAGGCCCCTATCCTGTAGAAATCTCTGAACATCCTGTAGAACCCCTACAGACTTCCTATAGAAGCTCACAAATGAGGTTTCTTGATAACCAAACTTTGTGAAACTCTCTGGAAGGGTGTTGGGGACTCCTTAGATCCTCTCTGAACCTTCCAAACCTTTTCCAAGCATTCCTCCTCCTTCATCCACACCTGCACAGTAAAGAACAGTGAAAGCATATGCATGATAAACTTGACAACTTAATCAAAATTACAAAAAGATGTTTTCTTAGGACAGAGGTAGTCTAGACACATGTATTTTACCTTCATAGAAGTAATGGCATTTATTTCAGTAGTTTGCATGCTCATCTTTGCATCAGTAGGACTAGCGGGTAGAATTAGGGTTTGCTAGGGTTTGCGCTTTCCTCCAGATTTTCAACCTCTTTTCGCAAGTAGATTAGCTTTCTTCGAGTTAGCTTTCATCCATCAATTACAAAGCTTCTTGTAAGAGCTCATAGAAGTTGGCTTAAGCTCCTAAGGGACTTGTACCAGCTAACCAAGTGACAGCTACGACAAGAGCTAGTACTTGTGCATACAGCACCGTCGCTTCCAAGTTTGTTACGAGTGACCGGGTTGATAAAAGTAAAGAAGGGAGTCCCAGGAGTTGCAGCATTATTGCTGCAATATTGGAACCCACCAATAATGTCCTGGCCAAATGGGGAAATATGGTATACACATATGGAGGAGGATCTTTTGGGGTATACTTCTCTTCGACAATGTAGGTTTGGATATTTGGGCCAATCTTGCAGGGATGAGCTTGGGAAATAAGTCCAACAAGTCTCCAATAGAGAGAGGAGTCAAGTTTTTCCCTGGTTGAAGTTGCGGCATCTCATTTATTGATTCAGCAGTGATGGTGAAAATAATGGTTTGGTTAGGGGACATCCCTGCTCTTTGACTGGGGATATAGTTTGCATGGTAGTAATGTACAAGTTTTGGGAAAATGTGAACTTCATGGAATTGGTACTTGAGCAAATTGGACACCAAAAAACCAATTTTATCTGCATGGTTCAGGTATTTCTCTTTGTATCAGTAGTAGAGTTTGAGAGGGGAGATGGAAATCCTTGTCTTCTAGGGGGAGATGGTCTAGGTCTAGATGAGGAGTGGAAATAGGTCTCACATCCATGGCAATTAGGACAGTCATTCTTATTTCTTGTGGATTTGGGAATGGGGGAGGTGATTTTCAGTTTTTTAGGGCAATGGTCATTTAGTATAGAGTAGGTTTGAGCTGCTAGAGTTTCTTTAACTAATTTTTTACTTTAACTAACAAAACTCAGTAACTGGTTCTGAGATTGACAGGTTTTCCAGTGAATTATGGCTTAAATACCTGGAATTAAGGAAAACCAGCACTGAATAGGTCGGTTGGCACTTGCCAACAGTCGAAAAGACTTTGTGTAGGTTGGAAGGTGAACTGGGTGCTCTGCGGCATCTTTAGGGTGCAATTGGACACAGGTTGACAACTTCGACATTCGCAGGTGCATGAATGGAGCTTTTCAATTGAAAAAAACGATAAAAACAAATGGTTTGGGGCTTTTTGGCTTTATGCGCAAAAGTCAATTTTGGCGAGTACAGATGAAAAGTGGTCATTTGTCATGTAGCGGGGTGAATGGTGGCTTTTTTGGCATGTAACAGGCGAGCGGTGTTATCACTTAGCTTTTCCTTCGAAGTTATTGGAAAGAAGGAAAGGATCCAAGGTAACTACAAACCAATCTATTAAACTCGGGTGCTAGCCCACCTAAGTCTAGAGAGGGCTCTCTCTTTATGATTTAGCTATGTTTGAAACGATTTTAGGCTAGTATTAATGTTCAATGAGGTTGTTTTGTTTGAGAGTGGTGGATTTCTGAAAGAAATGGGCAAACTAGGCTTTTAGGCCATTGGGTTATGGATTCAATGAGGGATAATTCACTAAATTAAATCAAATTGTTGAGGTATGAGTTCAACAGACAGGATAGCAGAATAAAAACAAACTTTCAGGCTTGAACGGGTGATAGTTCTGCTCCAAACTAGAGGGCAATCAAGAATCCTCAAGTTAGGATTAGAAAGAGGAAAGGAAGATAGGTCAACTAGCAGAGGGAAATTAAGAATCCTATACCAGGGACTTATTAGAGAAAAACTACAGGGATAGAGGAGCAGTTAAGAATTCATTTACCGAGATAGTTTAGAAGAAAACATAGAAATGGTAAATGGTTGATAGCAGAGAGCAATAAAGCTAATTCTGATACACTTTGACTATTTTACCATTTAGATTTAAGATGCATGAAACATTGAAACATATAGAAAGCACATAAAATCACAAGGATAGAATACTTATTTGTAATTATACTGCACAGGAATCTGATGAAATGTTCTCAACTTTCAATCCTTCTCCAGCAAAAATCCAAATTTGAGTACAAAATCTTTCTTAGTTTAATAGCATAGATTTACAGAGATGTTATAGAATCCACCCACAATACTTCGAATGGAGAATTATTTATACAAAAATTACATCAAAAATATCTCATAACCACATGAGATTTATTATAGGGAATACAAATATCTTTTACAAAAAGATAGAGATAGATGGAAAACTGATTGTTGTTGTCCCTTTATTTATGAATGAGCTGGAGGTTGAAACTCAGATTTTCCTCTTACTGTTGCTTTAGTAATTGTGTGCTGGATCTTTTGTTACTTTTTCCTACTAATACTCTTTACCTTATTCTCATACTTTACCTCAGTAAATATTTTATATTTACCTCGGAGTTACCATAGTAAATTATAGGATATCGATCATATTGGTCCACTATTCTTCATTTGTTATCTTCATCCTAATCAATTTCCTGTATATTTCATCAGCTTCAGTGTACTTATCAAAATTGGGCTGGAGGGTAAACAGGTGTTTCACTTCATGCTCAATATAAAAAATATTTTCCAAACCATCATGCAACACTTTTCCCGTAGGTAGTGCTTTCACTGTGGAAGAGTTGGCTTGATTTTTGGCTTGTTTGTGTAGTTTCTCAATGTAGTCATCATGAGTCATCAACTTGTCATTTATGACCAGTGGGCTTGGTAGTCCTTTATCCCTTACAATTTCATATTTTAACATAAAATCATCTATGTCCTCTTGAATACTTTGACATCTTTTTTCCAAGTTAATCATTAAGTTATTTTTAATAAGAGCGTTCTTAATTTCAAGGATAGTACCAGTTCGATCCTTGATATCCCATTGTTCTAGCTGGTGCTTGCCTTTTCTATTCAATAAGTTGAGCAATTGGGTTGCCTCTTCAGGTTTCTCTCCCAATTCTTCCCTGGTCTTCTATATAGCCTTTGTAGCTAGTTTAACTAACTCAGTCTGTTCAAAAATGATCTGGATAGAAGACCAAATATCCAATGATATTGGTCCATAAAATCTCTCTAATATCTCTCAAAGGCTTTTCTAATGTTAAGTACTTCTCTAATGTCTTGATTCTTTCAGTCATCCTTCTATTTTTTCTCTCTTCTTCAGTGTAATTAATCTGTGATAGCTCATAATTGTTTTCCAAGCTGGTAACCATTTCTTTTAGTTTCTTTATTTCAGTTGCTTGGATTTTCATTTCCTCCATGGACTTTATTAAGTCCTCTATTTGCCTTGTTGAAGTTACTGTTGCTTCTAATGTACTTGTTGTTGTTGTTATTGGTAGAGCTATTGCTAGGGGAATGTTGGGTGCCAAAGATGTTGCAATAGTAGATGGCCCTGCTGTAGAAATTATGGGTATTACAGTTTGACAAATGGTGGTCGACTTGCCCTATTTGAATTGTAAAGATTTTTCTAGTTCCTGCTCTGTTTCTTTCAACTGTTCATTCAACTTAAGGACCAAGTCCATAATTTCTTCCTCATTTTGTTTCTTAATGACTTATGTAGTTTGTGGATGTAGAAGGGGAGGGAGTTTCAGTTGTTTCCTAAGTGTAGCAATGTCATCATTCTTTTTCTTTATCAATCTTTCAGCTGCTTTAACATCTTTGGGATCATGTCCCAACTCAATCACCAGGTCTTCTAATGATTTTATCCTGGTGTCCTTAACCTGAGAAGAGGCTTTTTCCAACTGTAAATGTGTTGTAGTATTATTCAGAGAATTTTGCAACTGATGTACAGTGATGGCTTTACTGGTCAATGTGGAATAGACCATCTCACCCCTTTGCTTATGGAGCTCGATCTAATCAATTCGGTGGATGTCTCTGGCAAGAAATTCAAAATTTGTTTTCAAATAATCAGCCATGGACTTTGGTTGTTATATTGTTGGCTTCAAAAATATCATCTGCATCTTTCCCTCTTTGATGTCAAAGGCTCACATCAACCTTGTCTGATTTGTAGGAGCCATTTTCAGATATTGGGCATAGGTTTGAGCTTTGAGCTTCTCATTCCTAGCTTTAATCTCTTTGTACTTTTCTTTCAAATCCTGGCTCTACTCTGAAGCTGTCCTTAGTGATGACACTTTTGCACTTTGCTACGTGCTTAGTGCTTGTGTTTGAGAGGTAGATGGTGTCTCCCCTGCTAGTGTTATCTGCATTGTGTCACTTCTTGTTTCTTCATATTCTTATTCAGACAAAGGATTTAATCTCTGCCTCTTTACATATACCTGGTCCAATGGCACTGTAGAGGGGCTAGCCTCATTCTGACTTCTTTTTTGAATTCGGTCCTCATTAAGAGGGGTCTGCAATACTGTAGGGTTGCCCATGTTTGTATCAGTCTGGGTCAAATCCTCAGAAATGCTCTGTGACCCTGAATCCTTTTCCTGTCCTAAAGTCTCTGGTTTTCCTGATGTTTGTGCACTATGCTCCTGTGTTGGTCTCTGTGAATATTCTCCAGGCACCTGTACAAAGTGATCCAGATCAAGTCTTCTTTCCATATCTTTCAAAACATTTTCTACTTCAACTTGTGTACTATCTTGTTCTATAAGTGTTCCCTCCACCAATTCATGTTTATTTGCATACTATTCTATCTCTGGAATTCTATGATGGATGTAGCGGGATAGCTTATGCTTTTTCCTTCTGTCATAGATGAAGCTATGAGGATCATAAGCCTAGATGAAACTATTTTTCAATCTCAATCTCTTAAGGATTTCCTCTGCCTCTTTCCCTGCCTTTTTGTTGTTGCAAATAAATGGGCCTAGGTGATCCTTTATTCTTAGCTGAGCTTTCTTCTTAGTCTTAATAAAGTGGATTTCATCAGAATTGATCATTTCGATGTAGTACTCCAGGGAAAATAATCGCATGGGGAGGTGTTTGGGCAGTTTAAAGGGAGGCATCGCACACCCATAAATTCTGATCTCAGTATGGTTCTGGTATAAGTACCAGTCCCCAACCTTGTATTTCTTGGATAACTAAAGAATTCTCTTAATATCATCACTGATTCTAGGAGGGCGACTTCCTATTAACATGGTAGTTACCAGATGCACAAATTGATCAACAAAATCTGTATACTGATGGGGAGAAGAAGGCGAATGGTGAAATATAGAAGTCCAAAAGATGACTGACCTAGGGTTCCCTCTGGTGTCAAGCTTTTGTACAGAGAAAGAGAATTTATCAGTTTGGTAGTAGAGGAAAAGATGATACAGAAGTGAAGAATATTTAAATACTCTCTCGTTCTCTAATCTCATGAATTGGTCATGCATCTTATCAGAAATGAATGCAGCATAGTCAAATTTGGATACAGGAGGTTGGCCAGGGGTGAAAATAGACATGTAGGCAAAGGTCATTTCACCCACATACTCATTAGTGGTAAAACCCAGAATGCAAGAAAACATGGTGACAATATCCCTGCCCAGACTAGTAAAGGTGCATGACATGTAAGGAGGGGGGTCTTCTGATCTGTATTTTTCTTCAATGAAAGTCTGGCTGACTTGGTTAATTTCAGAATTGGGCAGCCTTGAAGAATTTTCAAGTAAATCAGCAATGGAAAGGGGAGTGAGGTCCTGGCCAGGCTATAATTTTAACATTTCATTTATAGACTCAGCTGTAATGGTGAAAATGAATTTCTGGTCAGGTGACATTACAGCTCTCATATTGGGGTCTTAGTTTGCATGGCATTGGTGGACAATATTTGGGAAAATATGGACAGTGGGGAATTGATATTTAGGTATGTTTGATTCCCAAAGACCTATTTTATCAGCATTGTTCAGATAATTGTCCCGATACTTGCAGTGTATCTTGAAGGGAGTTTCATCAAAAGTAAGGTCCTTGATTTGAAAAGCTTTATCGACCAAGGGAAGGTGGTCCAAATCTCTGTGGGGAGTAGTGATTGGCATGACATTTAGAGTGATAGGAGCTTCCATACTTGGTTCTTGTGTATTCAAGGAAGAATGTTGGGGTTTTCAAGGTTTTTAGATAAAAAAAAGGTGCTTGGGGATGCCTTGGGGCTAAGAAACAACTTAATTGTATTGGATTACTTGAGTTTAGGGTAATTTGGTGGAGGTTCCAATAAAAAAACAAGGTTTCTGAGAAGGAAATGCGATAAATACCTGGTTATGGTTGATTGAAGGGACAAATGGCTATGGTGAATGCTTTGCTAGGTGTGCACAGTAGTCTACAGTGGCCTGGAGTTCAATGACTGATGGTGGTTGGTGGTTGGAAGTAAGTTATTGGTCTGGACATACTCTGTGTGTGCATGGAAGGCAGAAGTTTCTTTTCTCGGTAAAAAGGGAAAACAATGAGTATTTTTTTGTTTTTATGCACAAAGTCAATAACTTTTGGTGGGTGAATGGGAAATCGACAATTAGCGTCAACTAACCAATGGGACACTTTCTCGTTTAGTGGAAGCGATAAGCAGGATTTATCGCATTTCTTTTGGGAGGTTGGTGGTTTTGGCAGAGGGTTGCGCGATGCCCCAAATTGGATGACATGTAACATTGGCGAAAAGTCAAAACAACTTATATCAAGTGCTTAATGTTCGACCAAAAGGCTCGCGCAATATGAGCGAGAATCGTTGGATGAGGGAAGGTAGATCGTGCAGTAGTCGACAGCAAAAAGTGTTAGGGAGTTAATGGAGGGGTCTGATGGCATAATCAACATAATTAAAATGACTTTAATTATATCGGGGATGATATGATTGGACGAATAAGGGATTAATAACTTTAATGATATCGGGGGTGATTGTATTGGTGGAGAGGCTATTAATTAATCTGGGTGATTAATTAATTCCTTTTTAACACGTCGAGCAGTTTTGGCTCTTAATTAATCATGGTTCGATTAATTAATCCAACTTAATTAACTTTATTATGGTTTATTTTCCAAACCACCTGGACGGGATATTTATTTATTTTGGGATTTTTATTAATAATACGAGAAAGGGTAATTTGTTTCAGGAGTTAAATAAATAATAAGAATTAAGAGTTAATATGACCAGGGAAAAATAAAATGTGCTAAGTAAATGTTTCTAAAAATACATTCATCATCCAACATTATGACTTAGGCTAAAATGCGTTTTGGGGGGTTTTATAAAGTACCATTTATTTTTCTCGAGTAAAGAGTTATTTTACCTTGGGAAAGGATTTGAAGGGAATGAATGAGTTATGAAGGGGGTGAATTTTGATGAAGGGGCTTTAGAACTTAAACCTTACAAGTTATTGGGCCGGGAGTCTGGTCCCTCCAGAAGTCAGAGAAATGCTCTGAGCCCCTTTAACTTTCAGGTTGTTGGTGCCTTTAGTACTTATGGGAAATTAGTAAAATTTAGGGAAAAATGAATGAGGAGGTTAATTAGTTTGAATTTTATTTATGATGTAAATGTCTTCATTGTCATCCATACCATTAAGTGCTTTTGATGATGAAAGTATTTGACTTGATATCTGAATAATCATTCATCATACATAATTCTGCAACCATTCATCTACTTACCCTACCTACTTATCCTACCATTTTTTCTTCTTTTATTAGGGTGCACTCAACTAGAAAACCCTTATCAAAACCTTTTCTTTTCTTTTACAATGGAAATCTGTCTAAGTCTATCCTTATTACATCCAAGGGCTTAGATTAAACTGTTGAGCTCCTTTTATTCACACTACCTATCTACTTATCTGCCAAGATTAGACAGTTTTGTCAAATTTTATTCTCTATCTCTAAGCATGAAATTCAAAACATGGAATAACCATGATTAAACTATTTGGTTACCATGGATTGTGGCATAAGTAACAAGTTGCACACAATCATTATTGTACAAAAAGTAAAATAGTGGTGGCAATTTCACTTTCATGGTCTTTTTCTTTTTCCTTGGGGTTCATTTTTCATATTTTTTGACCTTTTTCTTTCTTTTTGTCCTTCGATTTTTCTTTTCGGACATACTCTCTTTACATTTTTTAATTTTTTTTTGAATTTTTGAATATGGAAAACATTTGCAGAAAGTAAAGGTATGTACATATTTTAGAGCTAAACCAAGTCAATCATGATATATGACACCTATTGGTATAGAAACATAATAGTGGCTCCGTTTGGGGATGGTCTTTCCTGGTGGAAAGTCAAGAACTGTAGACCAATGGCCTTTCAAAGACTTTGATTATGCTTTGCAAATCTCCTTTTTCCTGCTGCTTTATTTGTAAGTATAACAGGAATACTTCTGAAGCTTAGGGCCTTCTCTTTGGGCTTCAACTTCAAAAATTTTACCATCCAATCAACATTGAACTGTAAAAGGATATAATATATACAGTTTAAAAACCTAATAAGATTAGAAACTAGGATCAATGTAGTGCTTTAACATTCGACCATTGACTGGTCCTCCTTCAATGTCTACACCATCCAATTCTTTAAGAAAATATGAATTATTTCCTCTGAAGGCATATATTATGTATGGACCTTTCCACAAGAAGTCAAACTTCCCATGTTTCCCTTTGTCATCTCTTCTTGAATCCCATTTTAACACTTTGTCTCCTAGATACAAGTCTTCTACTTTGGTCCTTTTGTCAAAAAATCTTCTTAAGTTTTTCTTGCAGTACTTGGGCTCTGTTGTATACTTCCTCCCTGGTTTGTTGTAAATGGATAGTCTGGTTAATTCTCCTCTGTATATCATTTGGTTCCACTTGGTCTTCTTGAATTGATTTCATGACTAGAACTCATAAAGATGAGGGGAAAATTGCCTCCATTACATACACTAGCCCATGGGGACTAGTTCCAATGGATTTCTTAGTTGTAAGCCTATCTGCCCACAAAGCATTGGTTAATTTCTTGTTCCAATTTTTCTTACTGTCTTCCAATAGTTTTTTGATAATATTCATTAGAATTTTATTGGAGGATTCTACAAATCCATTCCCTTGAGGATAGTAAGCTATGGAATGACCAAGTGTTATATGATACTTGTGACATAAATCAATCATTTTCTTTGACTTGAAGGCTACAACATTATCTGTTATGATTTTGTTAGGACAACCAAACTTAGATAGAATATTAGCATCTAGAAAACCTATTATTACAGTATCAGTGGCATGTTTAGAGGGAATAGCTTCTATCCATTTGGTAAAGTAATTGGTTGCACTGAGTATCCATTTATGCTGAGCAGAAGAGTGTGGATGGATTTCTCCAATGAAGTCAAGACCCCATTGTTGAAAATGTTTTTCTGTGGAAATAGATTTCAAAGGCCAGGGTAAAAATTTTCTTTTGCCTTCGAAGATCTGGCATTTACGGCAGGAAGCTACAAATTTTTTAACATCTGAAAACAAAGTTGACCAGTAAAATCCAGCTCTTAGAATTTTGTTAGCAATTGACTTCCAGTAGAGATGTCTGCCACCCTTGCATGAATTCTTGGAGTACTTTGTCATATTCTTCTTTTAATAAACAGTTCAAAAAAATACCTTCATGATTTTTCCAAAACAAAGTATTATCTATAATGCAAACTTTCGAAGCTTTCATTTTCAAAAACCTACTCTTAGTTCTGGATAACCCTCGAGGAGCCTGCAGATTTTGTAGAACATATATAATATTAGCATACCAGGGGGAATTTATAAAGGGTTGGCTGATCTGTGGAGTTGCCATCTCCTGTTCCTTATCCAATTCTGCAATAAGATTTATGTCTAGGGCTTGCCAATTTGTTTATGCCATAAGTTTAGCTAACCCCTGACCTTTAATTAACATGGTAGGTTTTATCTCTAAATCATATTCTAAAATAGTAGCTATCCATTTTCCCCTTTTGCCATCAACTCCATCCTATGTCAGGATGTCTTTGACTACCGCATTGGGAACATAATCTATTACATGATAATACAAAATATATACTCTGAAATCCTTAATAGCTTTTAGCAAAGCAAAAGCTTGTTTCTCCATTATTTTATACTTTAATGAGGCATCTCTAAGAGCTTTACTGAAAAAGGCTATTGGTTTTTCACATCCTTGATCATCCTTTTGTAGTAAGACTACAGCTATGGTGTGTTTTGATGCAAAGGAAAGATAATGAAGTCTTTGTCAAATTTTGGGCTTGTAAGGACTGGTGTTCGAGTTAAGGCTAATTTTATTTCTTCGAATGATTTTTCAGCCTCTACTATCCACTTAATAGTCGAATCTTTCTTCAACATGTTATTCAATAATCTAAATAGTTAAGCTAAATTAGAGATGAATCTTCTTAAAAAAATTATTTTCCCTAAAAATGCCTGAAGTTCTTTAATGTTTCTTGGGTGAGGTATTTGCAAGATAGCTTCAATCCTGGTTGGGTCAATCTGGATTCCATCTTTAGAGATAATGTGGCCTAACAATTTTCCTTCTTCCAACCCAAATAAAGACTTCTTCGGGTTCAGAGAAATGCCATATTTCCTACATTTAAGAAAAACTTGCCTAAGATGATCCAAGTGTTGTTGATATGACTTAGAAAACACTATAATATCATCAAGGTATATAACTAGGAAGCCATGGATTTCCTTTGCAAAGGCAATATCCATTTCCCTTTGAAAGGTGGCTCCTGCATTTTTTAGTCCAAAAGGCATTTTAACATACATGAATGTGCCCCATGGTATTGTCAATGCAGTTTTTGCTTGGTTATCAGGATAGACTAAAATTTGGTTGTAACCCGAGAATCCATCTAAAAGTGAAATCCTTGTAGAACCTACTACCTTCTGTAGTATATGATCCATTTTAGGTAAGGGATAGTTGTCTTTGAGTGAGACTTTGTTCAAATTTCTAAGGTCAACACACAATCTGATTTCTCTTGTTTTCTTTCTTGTAGGGACAAGATTAGATAGCTAATTTGAAAGCCTAATGGGGGCAATGATTCTTGCTTCATACATTCATTTGATCTCCTTTTCAATGGAAGGTAATAAAACAAGATAGATTCTTCTTAGCTTTTTCCTAAAAGGTTTCTGATCTTCTTTCAAAGGGATAGTGTGTTGTATAATACTAGTATTATAGGATTTTAAGTCTTCGTAACTCTAGGCAAAAACATCCTGGAATTCTTTCAATAGCTCAATATATTTCAGCTTTTCATCAAGGGGTAATGATTTGGACAATTTTATCAGCTCATTATTCTCTTGAGTTCCTATGTTGCATTCTTCAATGTCTGCTTTCAAGGGCTCCATCTTAGGCTTTTTAGGAATATCATTGGAGTCAAATAAGTCCTCCAAAGGAGTCAATCCCTTGGGTAATTGGTTATCTTTGAGATTTATGACTTCAGTTTCATCATCAATTATTTCATCAAAATCCATTTTCTTTAAGTCTTGAGTATTTTTTTTTATGAATTTAGTAGGGTGAAGCATGTTTATTGAATTTTCCAATTTGTTAATGTCTAACTTATTAGTGTGATCAAAATCTGAAACTATGTCTACATCTATATTAATGCTAGAAAATTCTTCATCTAATGTCAGAAAGTGATTAATCTGCTTATCATTTTCAAAACTTTCTAGTTCTTAAGATTATCAAGTATAGCTGGCCTATGCCTAACCTCAGCAGTATACTGGTGATTGGGTTGAAAAGACAATTTGCGGGTGCTGGAAAACATAGCCAAGCTATGATCTTGCATGTTATGTTTTCTAGGAATAGTTGCAAGCTTGGTTTCTAAAAAAGTATTAAGGATTTCTACAACTGTACCTCTGTAAAGTCCTAATCTAGGGCCTCTGGTTATGTAAACTCCATTAATTTGTTTAACTATTAGTTCAGAATCTCCCATGATTGATACCCTTATAGCTTCTAATCTTTTAACCAATTTAAGACCTAATAGGAGGGCTTCATATTCTGCCATTTTTTTGTGCATTTGAAATTTAATCTATAGGCATGTCCCTCTGCATGATCATTTTATAGGTTATAAATCCATACTCCTGCTCCTGCACTTAATTTGTTTACTAAACCATCAAACTTTAAATGTCATAAGATTTCATGTTCATAGTTTTCATCCGGGGTAGTGGAATGTTTTTTAGCTAAGGCATCTGGATTTTCTTTGTCATCTGATATCTCTTGAATTTGGACAGTTGACTTTTATTTTATAATTTCTTTTGGTTCCGCTACTATATCATTTGGAGTATCTTTTTGATTAGTTTCTGCATCATAGAGAATGAAGGAATCCATATCAGAATGCATTGAGTAAATAGGAAATTTTTGAGGTCTCTCTTGACTACTCACTACATACTTCATTAAAGTTTCTCTATATAGCTTCTTTGGTTGTCCAAAAACAAATATGGCGGCGTATGACATGTCTAATTGTAGAGACCCTTGAAGTTTAGCCCCCCAGGATCTGGACAACAACATGCCATACTTGGGTGGGATATCTACTACAACAATGTCCATGAGTATAGTTCTGGTAGTGTATTGAACCAAAGAAACACATAAATCCTTTATAAGTCCTAAACACCTCACTTGACTTGAATCACAGGAAAATAAATCCCTATAGGGTGTAGTGATGTCTAAGTTGTTTCTCCATAACAGACTTGGGCATGATATTGTTCGAGGCACCATAGTCAAACATGGCATTATGTAAAATCTTGTCATGGATATTGAGACTGACATAGAAGGGTGGTATCCCTCCTTCCATTGGTTTCCCATTTACCTCAAGGCCAAAAATTAACTCGGGCTGGTCATCAAAGAGATTTACAAATTTTTCATTTTTAGTGATTTTTAATGATTTGTTTATCTGAGACATGTAAGCATCATGTTTTACTAGTTCTGTCAAAGGAACTGGAATTTTAAGCTTGGCCACCTCTGCTCCAAGATTAAAAGGAAGGATTACTTTGTCTATTTGAGCTTTTGGATTTCTGGCAGCAGCGTTTTCTATGTTTTCTTCTCTTTCAGGATTTGGGACATCCTTTGCTGATTTTTCTAATATGATCTTTGGAGACTCTTCCACTATTTCCTTAGAGGGAAGTGAAGTGGAAAGTTGTTCATTGTTGGGTTGATTATCAGACACATATTCTATGGTGGGGCTGGAGGGATTTTGATTTGTTTTAGAAAGGATCTGAAGTGTTTTTGTCACTGGAACTGTTTTACCCTTTTTAGGTTGATTAGGACCTATTTTCTGGTTTGGTTCTAGGGTATCAGTACTTTTTCTGCTTCTTAAATTATACTGCTTATGTACCTAAAAAATAGCAGAATCATATCCCTGTTTGAAATTAAATGACTCTCCTATTTGGGTTTGGAATTGTTGCAGCACATGGGACTCTTAGTTGTCCTGAGTTAGGAAGACATCTTCCTCATCATCTAGACCCATTAAATTGATCTAAGTGTCTTGTTTAGGGTCTTCTGATTGGGAGGCCTCTGCATAGTTTTCTTGGAAAGGTGGTCTGATATTCTAGTTAGGAATATTCTTTCCAGCATTTTTGGTTCTGATTTTTTCTAAGATTAGAATTTCTCCCTGAATTAGCCTGTTGGCCATCCCAAGGAGATTTTCTTTCAATTATTTCAACTCTGTCCAACAATCTATCCATTCCTTTAACTATAGCATATATATTTTTTTCAAAGGGTGTATTCTCTTCTTTTACAGGTATTCTTCTCTCATTCCTAGCTTTGGCTCTTTTGGAAATTAGGTTAGCCTCAACACTTACTACTACACTCTGCATTTCTTCCAGAGAGGGGGGGCTCCTTTCTCTTAATTGGAAAGCCATATCTGAATCAAATCCATCAGGAAATTTGAGAAGGGCTAAACCAAGTGGGGGTCTAAGGTCGAGTGGAATGGCACTATAAACACTATTGAACCTAGTGCAATATTCCTGAACGGTTTCATGAGGTCCCCTTTTAAGGTTCTCATATTCAGATAAAATTTGTAGGGGGTCCTTCCTTTTCTCCCACCTATTCAAGAATTTCTAGTAAAGAACTCTTAAGATATCTATACTTTGGGGGGCTAAAGATCTAAACCAAGTTCTAACTTCCCCAGTCAAACTCTGAACAAAGATTCTCATTTGAACATCAACTGTGTGAATTTCATATACCTCAAATTAGTCGGTCATTTTCTTAGTGTGTTGTTGAGCTGTGTAGGTTCCAATGCCATCAAAAGTAGTAATTTTACTCTGATAGTCCTGAGGCATGACACCTAGGGGAGTAGGCATCACAAGGGGAGCATATCTATTGGCCATGATTCTAGGTTAGGTAGTAGTATGAACGAGAGTTGGGGTAACAGGAGGTGTTTGGGTTGTGGAGGAAGAACTAGAAGTGGTAGTGGGATGTTGGGTGATGATTGGCAAGAGAGGAAGTGAAGGGATGAAGGGAGGGGTGGAATGTATTTAAGAAGAGTGAGGGAATAATGATGAAGTAGTAGAAAGAGAAGTATTTTTAAAAATTTCAGGTGTTCTATCGGTGGTAAGAGATAATTGAGTGGAATTCTGCACATATCGATCAATTGACAATTTGGCTCGTTGGGTTTCAAGTTCTCTGAGGAATTTTGGATCTTGGACTAGGTCCAATAATTCACTGTCATATGTGGTTCTAATCAAAGAGAGTTCAAAGTGTTCATCAAAAGGAAGATCTTCTAGGAAAAGCCACTCAACAGGACATGAATGTGATCTGAACAAAGGTCTGGGGCTCAATGAACTTTCTTGTCTTCTAATGATTCTCGGAATCAGGTTGGGATTTTCAAACACAGGGGGAGGATTTGGATTAGGGTTAGCCCTGTTGTACTGAGTTCTTCCTGAAGCCATATTTCAATACTTTCAATGATATTCTTTAAGAAT
The DNA here is from genome assembly GCA_000404065.3 of Pinus taeda. Classification (NCBI taxonomy): domain Eukaryota; kingdom Viridiplantae; phylum Streptophyta; class Pinopsida; order Pinales; family Pinaceae; genus Pinus; species Pinus taeda. Next base: position 54,426 of record APFE031400888.1, read on the forward strand.
TTTTCAAAATAACTTTTATCACTCCTTTAAGATATTTCAAATTAAGCTTTTTAGGCTTCTTAAAGGTTTGTTTCAACTGAGGATTTGTTCTTCCCTAGTATGGTCGCCACTATGTTATCACTTAGATTTTCCTTAGAAGTTATTGGAAAGAAGGAAAGGATCCAAGGTAACTACAAACCAATCTTTTAGACTCGGGTGCTATCCCACCTAAGTCCATAGAGGGCTCTCTCTTTATGATTTAGCTATGTTTGAAAAGATTTTAGGCTAGTAGTAATGTTCAATGAGGTTGTTTTGTTTGAGAGTGGTGGTGTTCTGAAACAAATGGGCAAACTGGGCTTTTAGGCCATTGGGCTATCGAGTCAATTAGGGATAATTAAATGGATTAATTCTGAGGTATGAGTTCAACAGGAAGGATAGCAGAATAAAAACAAACTTTTGGGCTTGAATGGGTGATAGTTCTGCTCCAAACTAGAGGGCAATCAAGAATCCTCAAGTTAGGATTAGAAAGAGGAAAGGAAGATAGGTCAACTATCAAAGGGCAATTAATAATCCTATACCAGGGACTTATTAGAGAAAAACTACAGGGATAGAGGAACAGTTAATAATTCCTTTATCGAGAACATAGAAATGGTAAATTGTTGATAGAAGAGAGCAATAAAGCTAATTCTGATACACTTTCACTATTTTACAAGTTATATTTAAGATGCATGAAACATTGAAACATATAGAAAGCACATAAAATCACAAGGATAGAATACTTATTTGTAATTATACTGCACAGGAATCTGATGAAATGTCCTCAACTTCTATTCCTTCTCCAACAAAAATCCAAATTTGAGTACAAAAGCTTTCTCAGCTTGATAGCATAGATTTATAGAGATGTTATAGAATCCACCCACAATACTTCAAATGGAGAAGTATTTATACAAAAATTACATCAAAAATATCTCATAACCACATGAGATTTATTATAGGGAACACAAAATATCTTTTGTAAAAAGATAGAGACAGATGGAAAACTAATTGTTGTTGTCCCTTTATTTATGAATGAGTTGGAGGTCAAAACTCGGATTTGCCTCTTATTGTTGCTTTAGTAATTGTGTGTTGGATCTTTGCTTGCTTTTCCCTATTGATACTCTTTACCTATTTCTCAGACTTTACCTCAGTAAATATTTTCTATTTACCTCAGAGTTACCATAGTAAACTATAGGATATCAATCATATTGGTCCACCATTCTTCATTTGGTATCTTCATCCTGATCAATTTCCTATATATTTTGTCAGCTTCAGTGTACTTAGCAAAATTAGGCTAGACGGTAAACAGGTGTTTCACTTCTTGCTCAATATAGAAAAGATTTTCCAAACCATCATACAACACTTTTCCCGTAGGTAGTGCTTTCACTGTGGAAGAGTTGGCTTGATTTCTGGCTTGTTTGTGTAGTTTCTCAATGTATTCATCATGAGTCATCAACTTGTCATTTATGACCAATGGGCTTGGTAGTCCTTTATCCCTTGAATGTCATATTTTAACATAAAATCATCTATGTCCTCTTGAATACTTTGACATCTTTTTTCTAGGTTAATCATTATGTTCTTTTTATTAAGAACTTTCTTAATTTCAAGGATAGTACCAGTTCGATCCTCGATATCCCATTGTTCCAGCTGGTGCTTGCTTTTTCTATTCAAGAAGTTGATCAATTGGGTTGCCCCTTTAGGTTTCTCTCCCAATTCTTCATTGGTCTTCTGTATAGCCTATGTAGCTAGTTTAACTAACTCAGTTTGTTCAAAAAAGATCTAGATAGAAGACCAAATATCCAATGATATTGGTCCATAAAATCTCTCTAATATCTCTCAAATTCTTTTCCAATGTTAATTCCTTATCTAATGTCTTGATTCTTTCAATCATCCTTCTATTTTTTCTCTCTTCTTCAGAGTAATTAATCTGTGATAGCTCATAATTGTTTTCCAAGCTGGTAACCATTTCTTTTAGTTTCTTTATTTCAGTTGCTTGGATTTTCATTTCCTCCATGGACTTTATTAAGTCCTATGTTTCCCTTGTTGAAGTTACTACTGCTTCTGATGTAATTGTTGTTGTTGTTACTGGCAGAGCTATTGCTAGGGGAATGTTGGGTGCTAAAGATGTTGCCATAGTAGATGGCACTGCTGAAGAAATTATGGGTATTACAGTGTGAGGAACGGTGGTCGGCTCGCCCTATTTGGACTGTAAATCTTTTTCTAGTTCTTGCTCTGTTTCTTTCAACTGTTCATTCAAATTAAGGACCAAGTCCATAAGTTCTTCCTCGTTTTGTTTCTCAATTACTTCTACAGTTTGTGGATGTAGAAGGGGAGGGAGTTTCAGTTGTTTCCTAAGTGCAACAATGTCATCATTCTTTTTGTTTATCGGTATTTTAGTTACTTTAACACCTTTCAGATCATGTCCCAACTTAATCACCAGGCCTTCTAATGGTTTTATCTTGGTGTCCTTAGCCTGAGAAGAGGCGTTTTCCAACTGTAACTGTGTTGTAGTATTATTCAAAGAATTTTGCAACTGATGTGTAGTGATGGCTTTACTGGTCAATGTGGAATAGACCATCTCACCTGTTTTCTTATGGAGCTCGATCTGATCAATTGGGTGGATGTCTCTGGCAAGAACTTCAAAATTTGCTTTAAAATAATCAGCCATGGACTTTGGCTGTTGTACTGTTGGCTTCAAAAATCTCATCTGCATCTTTCCCTCTTTGATGTCAAAGGCTCACATCAACCTTGTCTGATTTGTAGGAGCCCATTTCAGATATTGGGCATAGGTTTGAGATTTTAGCTTCTCATTCCTAGCTTTAATCTCTTTGTACTTTTCTTTCAAATCTTGGCTCTACTCTGAAGTTGTCCTTAGTAATGAAACTTATACACTTTGTTGCTTGCTTAGTGCCTATGTTTGAGAGGTAGATATTGTCTCCCCTACTAGTGTTGTCTACATTGTGTCACTTTTTGTTTCTTCATATTCCTATTTGGACAGAGTATTTAATCTCTGCCTCTTTACATATACATGGTCCAATGGCACTATAGAGGGGCTAGCCTCATTTCAACTTCTTTTTTAAATTCGCTCCTCATTAAGAGGGGTCTGCAATACTGGAGGGTTGCCCATGTTTGTATTAGTCTAGCTCAACTCCTCAGAAATTCTCTGTGACCCTGAATCCTTTTCTTGTCCTGAAGTCTCTGGTTGTCCTAATGTTTGTGCACTATGCTCCTGTCTTGGTCTCTGTGAAGATTCTCTAGGCACCTGTACAAAGGGATCCATATCAAGTCTTCTTTCCAAATATTTCAAAACATTTTCTACTTCAACTTGTGTACTATCTTGTTCTATAAGTGTTCCCTCCACCCATTCATTTTGATTTGCATATTGTTCTATCTCTAGAATTCTATGATGGATGTAGGTGGATAGCTTATGCTTTTGCCCTCTATCACAGATGAAGCTATGAGGATCATAACTCCAGATGAAACTCTTTTTCAATCTCAATCTCTCAAGGATTTCCTCTACTTCTTTCCCTACCTTTCTGTTGTTGCAAATAAATGGGCCTAGGTGATCCTTTATCCCTAGCTGAGCTTTCTTCTTAGTCTTCATAAAGTGGATTTCATCAGAATTGATCATTTGCTTGTAGCACTCTAGGGAAAATAATCACATGGGGAGGTATTTGGGCAGTTTAAAGGGAGGCAGCTCACACCCATAAATTTTGATCTCAATATGGTTTTGGTATAAGTACCAGTCCCCAATGTTGTATTACTTGGATAACTGAAGAATTCTCTTAATATCATCACTAATTCTGTGAGGGTGACTTCCTATTAACATGGTAGTTACCGGATGAACAAATTGATCAATAAAATCTGTATAAGGATGGGGAGAAGAAGGCGAATGGTGAAAAATAGAAGTCCAGAAGATGACTACCCTAGGGTTCCCTCTGGTGTCAAGATTTTGTACAAAGAAAGGGAATTTATCAGTTTGGTAGTAGAGGAAAAGATGATACAAGACTGAAGAATATTTAAATACTCTCTCGTTCTCTAATCTCATGAATTGGTCATGCATCTTATCAGCAATGAATGCAGCGTAGTCAAATTTGGCTGCAGGAGATTGGCCAGGGGTGAAAATAGACATGTAGGCAAAGGTCATTTCATCTACATACTCATTAGTGGTAAAACCCAGAATGCAAGCAAACATGGTGACAATATCCCTGCCCAGACTAGTAAAGGCACATGACATGTAAGAAGGGGGGTCCTTTGATCTATATTTTTCTTCAATGAAAGTCTGACTGACTCGGTTAATTTCAAAATTGGGCAGCCTTGAAGATTTTTCAAGTAAATAGGCAATGGAAAGGGGAGTGAGGTCCTGGCCAGGCTATAATTTCAATATTTCATTTATAGACTCAGGTGTAATGTTGAAAAGGACTTTCTGGTTAGGGGACATTACAGTTCTCATATTGGAGTTGTAGTTTGCATGGCATTGGTGGACAATATCTAGGAAAATATGGACAGTGGGGAATTGATATTTATGTAGGTTTGATTCCCAAAGACCTATTTTATTAGCATTGTTCAGATAATTGTCCCGATACTTGCAGTGTAGCTTGAAGGGAGTTTCATCAAAAGTAAGGTCCTTGATTTGAAAATCTTTATCGACCAAGGAAAGGTGGTCCAAATTTTTGTGGGGAGTAGTTATTGGCGTGACATTTAGGGCGATAGGAGCTTCCATACTTGGTTCTTGTGTATTCAAGGAAGAAAGTTGGGGTTTTCAAGGTTTTTAGATAAAAAAAGGTTCTTGGGGAAGCCTTGGGGCTAAGAAACAACTTAATTGTACTGGATTGCTTGAGTTTAGAGTAATTGGGCGGAGGATTCAGTAAAAAACATCATTTATGAGAAGGAAACGCAATAAATGCCTGGTTATGGTTGATTGAAGGGACAAATGGCTGTGGCGAATGCTTTACTAGGTGCGCATAGTAGTCTGCAGTGGCCTGGAGTTCAACAACTAATGGTGGTTGGCAGTTGAGAGTAAGTTGTTGGTCTGGACGTACTTTGTGTGTGCATGGAAGGCAGAAGTTTCTTTTCTCAGTAAAAAAGGGAAAACAATGAGTATTTTTTGTTTTTATGCACAAAGTCAATAACTTTTGGAGGGTGAATGGGAAATCGACAGTTGGCATCAACTAACCGATGGGACACTTTGTCGTTTAGTGGAGGTGGTAAGCGGGATTTATCGCACCGCTTTTGGGAGGTTGGTAGTTTTGGCGGAGGGTCGCGGGATGCCCCAAATTGGATGACACGTAGCATTGACGAAAAGTCAAAACATCTTGTATTGGGTGGTTAATGTTCGACCAAAAGGCTCGCGCGATATGAGCGAGAGTCGTTGGATGAGGGAAGGCAAATCGTGCGGTAGTTGACAGCGGAAAGTGTTAGGGAGTTAATGGGGGGGTGTCCGATGGCATAATCAACATAATTAAAATGACTTTAATTATATCGGGGATGATATGATTGGACGAATAAGGGATTAATAACTTTAATGATATCGGGGGTGATTGTATTGGCGGAGAGGCTATTAATTAATCTAGGTGATTAATTAATTCTTTTTTAACACGTTGGGGGGTTTTGGCTCTTAATTAATCGCGGTTCGATTAATTAATCCAACTTAATTAACCTTATTATGGTTTATTTTCCAAACCATCGAGACAGGATATTTATTTATTTTGGGAATTTTATTAATAATATGGAAAGGGTAATTTGTTTCAGGAGTTAAATAAATAATAAGAATTAAGAGTTAATATGACCATGAAAAAAGAAAATGTGCTAAGTAAATGTTTCCAAAAATACATTCATCATCCAACATTATGACTTAGGCTAAAATGCGTTTTGGGGGTTTTTATAAAGAACCATTTATTTTTCCCAAGTAAAGAGTGATTTTACCTTGGGAAAGGATTTGAAGGGAATGAATAAATTATGAAGGGGGTGAATTTTGATAAAGGGGCTTTAGTACTTAGGCCTTACAAGTTATTGGGTCGAGGGTCCGGTCCCTCCAGAAGTTAGAGAAATGCTCTAAGCCCCTTTAACTTTCAGGTTGTTAGTGCATTTAGTATTTATGAGAAATTAGTAAAATTTAGGGAAAAATGAATGAGGAGATTAATTAGTTTGACTTTTGTGTATGATGTAAATGTCTTCATTGTCATCCATATTTTAAGTGTTTTTGATGACGAAAGTATATGACTTGATATCTGGATAATCATTCATCATACATAACTCTACAACCATTCATCTACTTACCCTACCTACTTATCCTACCATTTTTTCTTGTTTTATTAGGGTGCACTTAAATTGGCAAACCCTTATCGAAACCTTTTCTTTTCTTTTACAATGGAAATCTTTCTAAGTCTATCCTTATTACATCCAAGGGCTCAGATTAAACTGTTGAGCTCCTTTTATTCACTCTACCTATCTACTTATCTGCCAAGATTAAACAGTTTGGACATATTTTATTCTCTATCTCTAAGCATGAAATTCAAAATGTGGAATAACCAAGATTAAACTATTTGGTTTCCATGGATTGTGGCATAAGTAACAAGTTGCACACAATCATTATTATACAAAAAGTAAAATAGTAGTTGCAATTTGACTAGCACACTTTCATGGTCTTTTTCTTTTTCCTTGGGGTTCATTTTTTATATTTTTTGACCTTTTTCTTTCTTTTTGTCCTTTGATTTTTCTTTTAGGACATACCCTCTTTACATTTTTTTATTTTTTTGAATTTTTGAATATGGAAAACATTTACAGAAAGAAAAGGTATGTAAATATTTCAGAGCTAAACCAAGTCAGTCATGATATATGACACATATTGGTATAGGAAAATAACAGGCGGTAAGTGGTTTGCGTATCACACCGCTTTTGGGCATTTAGTGGTATTGGGGGGAGGCCGCCTGATTCCATACATCAAGCAACATGTAGCCTCGAGGGCCCAGTGGAAAACAACTCTTTTCGGGTGGGTAATGTTCGAAATTCAGGGCCCATCCGAAATGGATAAGGACCGTGAGATGTGGAGGGGAGTAATTGTGTAGTGATCGGGTAGTAGAGTTGCACGGAGGGTAGTGAGGGGGCTCGACGAGTGATTAATTGTGGCAGTTTTTTGTTAATGAGAGATTAAGGTGAGGTTAAGGCATTGGGGTCATTAGTGGAGGGATTAATTGGTTTTTTGACTAACTCAATCACAGATCGATTCGTTAGTGGGTTTGTCAGGGTTTGGGTAGAAAATAATAGTTTATATAATTAAATTAGGGTGGGGTTAATTAATATTGTGGGAGTTAAATATATACGGGAACAGGTTTTTTGTTTGGGATTTAATAAATAAATTAGTAATTAATAAAATGAGCAAAAAGGGGCACAATAACCTAAGTATATGATATTTCGTGTTATAATGCTTTTACGGTAATAACATAAAAACTTAGGATATAGTGTTTTTTGTGGGTTTTTGATATGAAAATGATTTATGTGGGGGAATAAATACTTTTTCCTAGGTAAAAGTAATCTAACCTTAGGAAAAGAGTATTATTTAGGTAAAATGAATGCACTAAAGTGGGGGATGAATTTTTATGAGGGGGTGTTAGTACTTGTTTCCTATAAGTCATTGAGCTGAGAGTCTGGTCCCTCCAAAAGTCAGAGAAATGCTCTGAGCCTCTTTGGCTTAGGGTTTTTAAGTACTTGGAACTTTGTTGTGGGAAATTAATTCAGTAGAGGTGAAATGAATGAGGGAAGTTAATTAATTGACTTTGATATCCATCTGCATGCTTGATTGCCCATTCACATTTGAAATGCATGTTGAAAACTGATAAATGTGCTTTTGTCTAATCAATCATCATACTTTTGCAACCTTTCTTCTACTTACCCACCTACTCAGTCTACAACTTTTACTTCTATTTATTAGGGTTCTTTTGAGCTAGCAAACCCTTATCAAACATTTTTCTTCCTTTTTACAATAGTAAACTGACTAAATTTAACCTTATTACATCCAAGGGCTCAGATTAAACAGTTGAGCTCCTTTTATTTACTCTACCTATCTAATTATCTGCCAATATTAAACAGTTTGGTTAGATTTTTATTCTCTATCTATAGACATGAAATTAAAACATGAAATAGACAAGTTTAAACATTTTGACTATCATGGATTATGGCAAAGATTACAAACTTCACACAATCATTTATTATGCTCAAAAGGTAAATATTAGTGGCATTTTGGCTTGTTCACTTTCATGGTCTTTTTCTTTTCTTGGGGTTCATATTTTTCATCCTTTTTTTTTTACCTTTTTTTTCTTTTGGTCCTTTGATTATTCTTTTAGGACATACCCTCTTTACATTTTTTAATTTCTTGAATATGGAAAATATTTTTAGAAAGCAAAGGTAGTACATATTACAGGTTTAATCTTAGACTTTCAAAATTATGACTCCTATTGGTATAGGAACCTAACATGATCTACCCAACAAGATGCCTTTTCAATATTATTCCTTATGATTTTCGGAGGGGATGTGTTTTCCATGAGGGATTGTTGCTTTTCCACTAATGCTACACTAAGGGAATCCACATTGGCACGTGACTTTTCATGCTTAGATTTTGTTGTCACAGATGCGTTTTATTTTTTCGTATATGCTTCCTTCTTGCCTTTTAGTTATTTCTTTTACTGAAGCTCTTCCTCTTTGAATACCATATAGCGATCACCTTGTGCTCATTACCACCATTTGGGCCTTCTACAATTTTTTCTCATCGTTTTTATTCTAAGAATGTTTAGGGTAATTTTTAATTACATTTTGTAACAACCTTAGTGAAAATTCCATGTAATAAAAGTAAATAAAGGAAAAAATAATAACTACGGTTGATGAGACATTTATTCCAAGTTGAATGTTCAGCAAGACGCCCTAGGGGGTGTTCATTTGGTTGTTTATGGCTAAGGAAATTAGCAAAGGAAATGGCTAAGGATTTGGAAAGGAAAATGTCATTTTTGGTACATTTATTTATGAAAATAATGGAATTAGGAGAAAAGGGAGGTGAAAGGTCATAGGTTGCATGCGAGGATAAAGTTGAAGGAAAATAATGGAAAATGAAGAAAATAGAGGCCTCATTCATAAAAAGGCTTATGACGATCAGTTGGTAACCTTTTGTCAGTTGAGTTTTGGAGCTCTCTCATTATTCTTTCTCTCACTCTCACTCTTGGACACTTGAGTTTTCTTGGAGCATTTTGGCATTGGAGTAAGAAAGGCAAAGAAGGTAAGAGGAAGCAAAGATCAAGCAGAGAAAGGCAGGATCAAGTAACTACAATAGGATTCATTGCAGGTATCGATTTGCATGTGTATTTTTCTAGCTATATTTGGCATGCATGGTATTGCATACGGTTCTTTTACTATTGTGGCATGGGATTTTCCATGTGTAACAGTGTTTTCAGCCTAGCCTTTCCATTTTCGAATAGCCATGGTGTGATGGGGTTCTCATGTTTTGGTTGAGATGGATTTTCTGATGGATTCGAAGCTAAGTGGGGTAGATCTTCGAATGATAGAGAACATGGGCTAATGGTCGTTGAACCAGACTATGGATCATGATAAATCCACTGGATTAGAGACCCCTGAGCCAGACTATGGGTTGTGGTAAAGTCAGGATTGTGTTGCCTTGGTGGGCCTAGGAATCCTTGCCGGTGAATGACAGGATATATGGTAAATCCAAGTGGTGGTTTTCTCTCCGTTGGGCCTAGTAATCCTAGGTTTTGGATATGCGATAAATCTTGGGGAGTGGGTCTCGGTTTAGGGCATAGTGATTCAGGTTTGGATTGTGGTAAATCTTGAGATACTAGAAGACATGAAAATTCCTCATGGTGTAGGTGGAGAAATCTAGTGGCATCCATGCTTGTTTGGCCTAGTGATCGAGTGGAGATCATAGTAAATCATGTTACTATGTGTTCATAGTGTTGGCCTAATGACCCGAGATGGATTACGGTAAAGCCTAGTTTCTATTGATGAGGGTGAGGTGGTTTAGTCTCGGTATGCCATGGTTGGTTCTATTGGTTTGAGTCCCATATTCATGATTGGAATATGACATGGGGGTGAATGGATGAAGAGAGAATTTTCTCAGTCATTCTATGGTCAGGTGGAACATGGAATTCCCATCGTGGGTTTGGTTTTTGCATCATTAATGAAAGGTTATCTCTCCTTGTATTTATATGAGAATTTTGATGGATTATATGTGGTCTATATTGTTGTACTTTCATGAGTATTTTTGTTGTTATTATGCTAGTTATATGTGTTTTTTATGACAACAACTATGTATGGCTCTTAGCATGTTTTTTCTTATAAATGAATGGATAATGTATCTATGGCCTAATAGATGATAATGCAGTAAATGATATGAGAGAAGAATTGTTAATAGAGATTCTCAAGTAAGTATGATATCCCTACACTTAATTCTATTGTTTACACCTATTAATAGGTTACATGTTGATGCTATGTTTCACGAAATGCCTTGCATGGCTAGTAGGGGTATAATTAAGGTCTTGTTTAACTTATTTCTTTCACATCATTGTTTCCCTGTTCTTTAACTGATCTTAAGCTATCATTCCATTATGGGTAGTGACCTGGGCTCTCGGCTTGAAAAAGTGGCTCAAATCCTCGAGTCATTGGCATAACAATAGAAAATTGGGTCTCTGGATGCTGGCATGCAAGCCTATGAGAGCGACTTTCGGTTTTTGGATGCTCTCATGCCTATAGCATGAGCGCGACTAAAGCTTAAGATGTCTAGAATATCAGTGGGACCTAGGGACAGGATGTTTGAGTGGTTGACATGTCTCTTGAGGGTTCTCTTGTTGATGTGGATAGGTTGGCTAATGTGTTATGTCGATTCAACTTCCTTAAGGTCACATATGAAGTCGAATCTAATCATAGAAGCGTCTCATCGCATGTTTACTTGATTGGCATGGTTACTTGGGTAGATGTGGGAGGAGGGTGTTACAGAGTGGTATCAGAGCATGGTTCACCCCTCAAATTGGATGGGAAATGTGTGTTGGTCATGCGTACATGTCAGTTGGATATGTGTCTCTTATACTTGCATTCCATGTGCTTGTTACATTTGCTTGATGATTGATTATGATTGAAGTAAGGTTCTCATGGAGAATTTTATTTTGACTTTATGGAATGCATCGTCAGGATTATATGACTGGTTACATATTGTTACATGTTGATTTTATGTCTCCTACTTACATCCTTATATGCTAAGCTACATTCTTGAAGGTTTGATTACATGTATCAATCTTGTCGGTTGATTACGGGAATTGATCGCTTATCTCGACTACATGCATCTATGTGTATGTGTAGGTTATTAGACATTACTTATGCATGTTGATGGTTGCATGTGGTGATCTGGGATACTTCAGCTACCGAAATTATCCAAGATCTCTTACTTCTGTGATGTTGTTAGAATTGCATTTAAAGGAGCATAAAGAACCACATGTGCAAGCTTAAATAAGAGGAAACATGACAATGATCATAAAATCAATAGCATGATATATTTGATAATGGAGTTCACCCGGTGTGGGCTACGTCTCCAGGCCCAGTATCAATATGTTGGAGGCTGCTTCATATAATGTTGGAAATGATGATGATGTACATGGAATATTCTTTGTCATAACAAGGTCATACAACCTCAACAAGAGTGGCTTGTCTCTCCACTAGACGTTCTCCCTACAGGAACTCTCACTCAAAATGGGATTTCTCTGTATGACAAACAAACAAGTATCTCACATAATGTGGCAATGAGTATCCCTTCAACATAGTTACACAGGGATCTCAATAACAATACATAGAAATACAAGCTAAATATATCTCACATAAGGTGGAAATAATGATCCCGCAACATAACATCAAACAAGGATCTCAAACATGATGCATTATCATAACAATTATGAAGGAAAACATGACATCATTGATTCATGTACCTTCACCTCTGAAGTTGGCCAAAAACTGGATAGGCTTAGTTGTAAGAACTAACTGGACCACTAAATTTTTGTCATCGAGAGGTGTAAAATTGACTATCCATATGCCGAATTCTGACACCATCCAAATCTGGGACCTTGGGAATCTTTTAGATTCCCTATGATTCTCCAAAGATTCTGTTCTCTAGGGTAAATGGAGATGTGCAACTCAGATCATAAATTTTATCTTTCCATCACTATCCTTGTGAGATTCTGAGACTTTTGAGTATAAAGTTGGCTACATTCTGATTCTGGGAAATTTTAGCCTCCAAGCAATCTAGAAAATTCCCTTGAGATTCTTCAAAGATTCTGCTCTACTAGGAATCTACAAATCTGATGATCAAATGGTTATTGTCATTTCACCATTGTGTTCCCTATGAAATTCTAGTTAAAATGATTGTAAAATTCATATCATTCTGACAAAATGAAAATTTACCTTCCCATGGAATCTTTCGAGCATCAAAGAATATTCGTTGCAAAGATTTTCTCTTGAAATTTGTGTCGGTATAGTTCCACCTCAGCATCCATATCAAGGTTCCATCTCCATCCCAATGGTCCATCGAGCCCCGTTGAAATGGTGGGGTTAGGTCCACCGACGGGCGGCCGGCCCAATATACAACATATATGTTATGCGATGGGGGTGGCAGGGGTTATGGCCCGGCCCCCAATTTAATATTTTTTTTCTTTTCTAAAACAAATAATACCTTTTTTAACTTTTCTGAATTTAAGGCTCATTGGGCATTTTAAGGAAACAATTTTCCCCATTCCGGTGGCCAAATTCTAGTGACCGTTGCTGGTGCAATTTGTAGGTCCATTAACCCTGCCACTTGGCCAAGTCAACCCTGAACTTTTACTTGCTCTAACTTCTTCATATGAGCTCAGATTTGAGTGTCATTCATACTGTTGAAATCAGGGCAACGTGCACTTCGATCTGGTGTTGAGTTTGTTGAAATTTTAACACTTTCAATTTTGACCATTTCTGAGTCCTCTCGGACTTCTGCATGTGTCTGGAGCCACCTAGATCAATCCTCCCCACTGAGGAACTTTTGGTCCTCCAAAAGCATAAACATAATCTACATCTCCTTTGTACATTGTCTGCACCACAAGTGTCCTAATAGGTCACCCTTCCTTCTCCTTCACCTTTGTTCTTCAGAACCATAAGTGATGAGCCAACACCTGCATCCTCTGCAAACCTGTAGTACATTTTTGCAAATTACATGCTTAATTTACATGACCAACTAATGACCCAAGCATCCCATACTTGCCACGAGTTTATAACACATACTCTGTGGTCAAGTTTACATCAAAATGGAAATAATACCCTAGCTATGAAAACAAGGCCAAAATATCATTGTTGCTTCAGCAAGTGATGGAAAACACATCATCTTTTTTACAATGTAAACCATGACACATGATTTACAAAATTAAGGCCATGACAAACTAACACATCTATGAAAACCATTTCTCTCTTATCAAATTGAACAGGTCATCTCCCTATGGTGGATTCACTTGTTGATCAACTTTTTCAATTGGTTCATGCACAGATGCTTTGTGCTTAAGGAGTTGCTCTGGATGGAGCCTCCAACATGTGGCTTTTTGATGACCACTTTTGTTGCAATGACTACAGTAAGTCTTCTTCCTCCAGATCTTCTTAACATGCTTCTTCTCCTATTGTGGAGAAGGCCCTTCACACCTCATCCTCTTTCGTGCTCCATTCTCTTCCACCACTCTGCAAATACATGGTTATGTAAACCACAAAAACTACAAGTTTTTTGATGCCATGATTTATGTCCATCATTAACAACATGGTTGTAATCAAAATGAACATTATAATACTGAGACTTGTTATACCTTTCCTGGTTGTCTCTAGTGTAATTATGGCGATGAGATCTTGCCTCATCTCTTTCCCTGCAATGGGCACTGCCATGGGACGATGGCGATGTGTTCCTATCGTTCCCTTTCCTCGATGGTTTTAACAATGTCTCAAAAGCATATGACACCTTTGAGCATTCTCCTTCGGTGTATCCCAAGCCTGCGAATCGAGGTCTTTTCACAACCTCCAACGGTTGAATCATGCCTTGGCCATTATCACTAAGTCCTCCTCCTTTGTACCCCATCTTGGTAAGGAGTCTCATGCCAGTTCTTGTAATGGGTATCTCCACATTTCCAACAGAAATAATATCATGTGAAGATGAAACTAAATAATGATCACAACTGTTTACCTCAGATGTCGATTTTGAAACAGGTGATGAGGGATTTTCTAAGCCTTTTTTGTGCCTCAACTCCTCCAAGGTCTTTTCCGTGGCTTGTAGTTGAAGCTACAATCTCTGCTTCTACTATTTCTATTATTTTAGAAGCCTCCTAAATTTAGCATCCTTTGCTTGAAGGCTTTGGTCGTTTCGCTTCAATTCTTCCCCATGGAATATTTCGGGCATCAAATAATATTCTTTGTGAAGGTTTTGTCTCGAAATTTGTTGCATAATAGTTTGCCTCAACATCTGTATCAAGGTTCCATCTCCATCCCAATGGCCCGACGGGCCCCGTTCCACCACCTCCCTCACTCATGGTTCTATTGGCCTCTGTCCCGGTTGAATGAAAATGAAGGGGTTTTATATAAAATGTCTGGTAGAGTTTTCAAAACCCAACCTCCTAGCACATTGGTTGGTCCTCCCTACCCTAGGGCGTTAGGCCCACCCGTGGGTCACATGTTCGAATCCCTTATACAACAACCTTTTTTTCCATTTTGAAATGGCGATTAAATTCGATGTTGGCACATTATATAATGCATTGGAGTTTGACTTAATATGGTTACATACTATTGTGGGGCACCCAAGAGGTGGGCCGACCAGACTGGCCGAGCGGGTTCGAGCCCCTCCACCCTCGGTTGTGACAAGTGGCAATAGTGGGGTCAGGTCTGCCAGTAGGAAACCCACCCAATACAAAAAATATATGTTATGCGATGGGGATGGCGGGGTTATGGCTGGCCCCCCAATTTGATATCTTTTTTTATTTTTCTAAAACAAATAATACCTTTTTTAACTTTGCCGAATTTAAGGCTCATTGGGCGTTTAAAGAGGCAACAAATTTTCCTGATTTGGTGGTCAAATTCTGGTGACCGCTGCTGATGCAATTTGTAGGTCCATTAACCCTAGCACTTGGCCAAGTCAACCTTGAACTTTGACTTTCTCTAATTTCTTCATACGAGCTCGGATTTGAGTGTCGTTCACATTGTTGGAATTAGGGCAACGAGCTCTTCGATATGGTGTTGATTTTGTTGAAATTTGAACAATTTTTATTTTGATCATTTCTAAGCGCTTTCAAACTTCTACATGTGTCTATAGCCACGTAGATCATGTGGAAATGTATACAATGGAGTAATGGTTGTTTTCATGCAAGAGTTCATAGAATGCATTGTTGATATGGCCTTGCATTGATGATTGGACCCTAGCTAGAATGATGTTTATGCGTTTATGCACTTACTTGTTATATGTCTATATGTTGTCATGATTATGTTATACATGTATCACATTGATTTGATGATCTTGTAGATGAGTTATCCTCCCCAAATTATACTAAGGTATGTTGATTTATTGTGATTTGGTTTATCTGACATGTTATGCATTGTAGGAAAGAGACCAAATGGCTAGCAAGGTGCTAGACTACATAGAATCTCCCTATGAATCAGATGGGCAACGTGGTGTGGGGAACACTTCTAATTTGGAAGCCACGTTGAGAATATTAAAGGAAAAGATAAGTAGTTGTAAGGTAGATAATGACAGGATCATACAGACACAAGAGAAACAAGAAAATGTTAATGTTATACTCCTTCAAAGTTTGTCAGACTTGCAATGACAAGCGCCACTTCTGATCAACCATGGACATGAGGATAAAACTAATGGGGAATATCACAGTAGCTCTACTAGTAGACATAGGTCAGATAGATCTGACGCGATGAGAGATGGAAGGTTGTTGGACACTCCGGATAGGAGGGGTGATGAGCGCAAGTACTATTCTATTTTTTGTTCTAATATAAATCGTGATCATCGTCGTGATCATCCTTACAAGAGGAATGATAGGGGATAATTGCCAAATGAGTTTAAGAAAGTGAAGCCACCTAATTTTGAAGGAGATGTGAAGAAGTCAGAAGATTCAGAGGCTTGGATACATATGATGAACAAATTCTTTGAGTTGCATGAGTACACATATAACATGAAGGCTAGAGTAGTGATTTTCATCTTGAAAGGTAAAGCAAACATTTGATGGGAAGATTTTAAGTGGGTCAGAGACATCAGGACAAATGATTTGAGTTGGTGGGAGTTCAAGAGGTTTTTTAGGAAGAATTACTTGTCAAATAGGTACTACAACAGTAAGTCCAAGGAATTATATGAGCTAAAGATGAGATAAATGAAAGATGAAGAGTACATGAACAAGTTTCTAGAGCTATTGAGGTATGTATCATATCTTATTGATGAGAAGACTAAAGTTTAGTGATTTGTCAATGGTTTGGAATTAGCATTTAGAGATCAAATTGAGTATGATGAGCCTCAGTCACTTGAGGAATTTATTGGGGAATTGAAGCATTTATATGAACAATCAAAGCGTAAGAATGAATCTCAACAAGGATGGAAGGGAAAAGCCAAAGGTAAAGGTAAATGTAAGCCTAAGATGACAAGGCCTCAAAATTCATATGAGAAAGAGAATGTGGCACTGAAAAAGAGATTTAATGCGTCTAGACAGGGACATGAGTTGCAATAACAACATATAGGTGTTGGTACTGGTGAGTTGGAGTGTTGGACATGTGGCAAGGAACACCTTAAGAGAGATTGTCCACATAATTAGGGTGGTAGGCCTCATATATACAATGCACAGGAGGCGCAGAATGTTGGGGATATTGGGCAGAGCATTCCTCTTATCTATGCAGCAGTGGACAATAGACAAGTAGAACACTAGGAATCGATCATTGAGATGGATGGTAAGATTTGTGATCAAGTTATCTATTTGGATTAACCTTGGATCTAATTATAGCTATGTTAGTCTTGACTTGGTGGATAAGTGTGGTTTGAGTAAGGAATTGCGTCTAGAGTCAGTAGGATTGGCTACATGTACGAAGAAGCGAGTTCATCATCGGGTAAGAGCTTGTGCATTTGATTTGAATGGTATGACTACCACAGGACATTTGAATGTATTACTGTTGGGATCATACAGTATGTTGTTAGGCATGTATTGGTTGTATTTTCATAAAACTGAGGTAGACTGTTATGAAAAATCCATTGAGTGCATTGATGAAAATGGGGAACTGTTGAAGCCCTGAAAATCGGGTCAGCAACAAGGGGGATACCTGCCTGGTCTGGACCTTGGTTGGCAGCTCCTTTTCCATTTGGTATAGTGGGTCCGACTGGGGATATGGGACCAGTTTCCCAATTCAAGTGTGTGTGTGAGAAAGATTGATGTTTCTGGTTTAACAGTTCCTAATTAAGATGCTCTAATTCTAACTTTAATCTAATGACATGCAATTGTATTCTAATAAAATAGAAACTTCTAAGCCTATACTAACCCGGGATGTAATCTTTCTTCTGTGCAATCTAAAATGATTTCAAATAACAATCGGTAATAAAGATTATTCAACTATTATAAGAAAAGAATTCAATATAGATAAACCACTTCACATAAAAAGTTAGGTGAAACAGTTGTGAAAAACATATCACACAGTAAACTACTCATATATTAAGCACAAATAAATAGCTATCACCGTACAAAAGTGCCAAATGATAACTCAGGTATTCAAGCATTAACATATAAACAACTGAACTTAAATATCGCTTTAACACAAAAGATAGAAACAATTAAGAGATGGAAGTGCCATTTATAACTAATTCTACTCATGAGCTTCAAGCGATAACGATTTATCTCTTCTTAGTCCAACATCCACTAAGAGTACAGAAGTGAAACATCAGTAGCAGATATAAAATGCAAAAATCAATAAATCATGTTCCATTCATTCATCAAAACCTCCTCAGAGGGTGCAAAAGTGCATGTTCTGAGGACAAGTTTTTGATAAATTTCTGGACCTTTCTCTAAATGCATGAGAAGGGTTTAAATACTACTAACTACATCTAAAAATAACTTATTTACAAAAATACAGGATACGGTTTAAATGACCATCCTTTCTATAGAAAAATAAAGCAAAACTATTTCTAAAATTAAATCTAATATCTAACTATTTCTGTATCTTCTCCTTAGTATCGCAAGCATGCATTCAGCATTTGATTGCAAAAAGTCGGTTAGTTGAATTCAGCCTTTAACAATACTGCAAAAACGGAATCAGCAAGAGCTGGTGCCACATCTTCAGCAGAACTGATGATGCCTTTGAGAGTAATATACTGACTGTGTGGTTTCACTGAATAATTTTGAGGATATTTCTGACCATTACCGCTGATTTTCGGATTCAATATTTACCTTTTATCTTTAACATACTTTTTTCCGAATTTCTGGGACTTACAAGTAGCTGAGCAATTAGAAGCTTTCCATTTTGAGAAGTTTTACCCAGCGATGCACGATTAGTGCTAGGCGCTAATCGCACATAGGAAACTGCCTCCGTTTCTTAATACAGGCTTCCTTGGTGCGATTTTCACCTCTTGCATGCTTTCTTGTAGCAGATGTAAAGTTGAAATTTTGTGAAAATAATGATTCCGAGAGCTCTTGACCCTGAGTCTTAAACTGTCTGTTTTTTATGTCAACGCTGTCCAGTACCCATTTAACCATGTCTGTATAGGGGATAATTTTAGGCCTCGTCGCTAGCTGGTATAGGAACGAACAAGCTAAGTCTGTAACTAATGCTTCAAAAGAATTCTGTGAGCCTGCAGTAGTTGTAACCCCCATTACCTTAGGATTCTCTTTCTTAAGTAGATTATACATGCCTTTCCAAGTGGAAATACCCACGTCTCTGTTGCATGCGGTGTCTGTGTACAAAGGTGCCATTTCTTTAACTCCAGACATCAGAGCCTTGCCTTTCTTCTCCATAGTTTCTTGTATACTGCTTCGTATAATTCTTTGTTTTTTGTTCCTGCAGTTTACAAGTGAGGTGAGAGTAATAATAAGGAATAATGACAGGAAAGCTTTAAAATGCCAAAGAAACGCAAAAGTGTATCACCTTACGTGAACTGGTTTTTGAATAAACACAAAACCGTATTTCATTAACAATTGGCAACTACCTCATTAATTAGCATTAAAGCGCATAACCAGGTCTCGTTTTATGAAACAGTTTTTGAAGAGTGAGACGAGATATTTTGCGATGGAGTAATTCTGCGATTTGCTTCGCAATATCGCAGATCGTTGTATCGCATTATCGCAAGATCGCAATATCGCAATATTGCACTGTCATTATTTTGTAAGATCGCTTTGTCGCTCTATCACGATATTGCAATATCGCATTGTCGCAACATCGCGTAATTGCAGTATGTGCTTATTTCATGTTAATGTATTTCTTGCGATGTGCGATTTTGCGATATGTGTCATCGCATATCGGCATTTTCTGCGGTTTTTCAACAGAAGTGCGTTTGAAGGCATGCGATACGATATTTGATTTTCATTATGTAATCTCGCATCGCAATCTCGCATACTTAGAGCTTGGCTTGTAAGAAGGCATCATATTATCCTTTCTATGATGTGATATTCCTTAAGGAGTGACTTTATCTTTCCTCACCATGAAACTTAAGCTTTTTTAGATTTTGCAAATGTATTTTCCTAAGTTTATGATGGTGAGGTTTATTAAAAAGGAAATGTTAGCACTAATTCATTTTTTAAATTTTTTGACTAAGGGTCCCCACTTATTTAGTATTAGTAATAACTCTAAATAAAAAGGGGTGTTGTTGGTGGCCACAACAATTAGCGATTCACTTGGAAGAACCAGTTATCTCTGTCTTTCTTTTGAATTTTCTAAACTTCCAAAACAGAAAATTTTCCAGAAAGTTAAACTTTATTATAGAAAGATAAAGTACATTATGCTTTAACCTGTCAATGATATTTTGTTTCAACTATTTTCAACTTTGATTGTTTGCTTCCTCAAGCTAGTCCTTGTATTTACATCAGTCATTACTTGGTTTATAAAGATAAAACAAAGTCTTCTCTGTAAAGAAGTTTTAAATATGCTCATTTGTCTTAGGTAGAGCCTCTGCTGCCAGCAAGAGTTCATAGCCTCGACAGGGTTACCTGTTACCGAGCAATGATCCTGTATCCTACTTAAAGAAACCTACAATTCTCAAAGAAGAATCCACATCCACACTTATTGCTTTGATTTTTTTTACTCTTAAAGAACAATGTCTTGGTTTGATAGCCAATTTATGACACAGTCATTCACTTGATTTATAACTTTGTTGAACAAGTTGGCTCGTGGTGAGACCCCTTGCCTTTTCATTGCAACAATATTGAGTCATTGCCCTATTGTGGTATGCAGTATTGGCAAAGTCAGCAATTTATAATATCTATGATTATGATAAGTCGACTCGTGATGAGACCTCTCACTCTTTAAGATAAAGTGTATCCTTGGATTGTTCCTCTGAAAATTGTGATTTCCTTAGTAGGGAGAAAGTCATTGTTTCCGTAATATAGCTTTGGATGAAAATAGTAGAGTTTTTTTTGGAAAGAGTTGTTCTACAGAGAATCTTTATTTTGTTATTGATACTTTTCATTGCACTGATATAAAACAATTTCTCACTAAAGGTTGTTTTCATCAAATTTTATGAAGTTGAAACTAGTATCATATCTAGGCTAGAGCCTTTAGCTGTATCTTTCAATAATAAATATCAACTTTCTAAAAGATTTGCTATTTATACAAGCGAAAGATCAAAATCTGGAAGAGAATTGGTGTCATTTTTGTAAATGCCTAATGTAACCATTCACAACTGGTTTTATTAAAATAAAAAAATCTATTCTACAAAATAGAAGAATGATCTTCTAAGGAAAATATTTCTTAAGGATTTGTCCGTTAACAGGTAAAGAATCTCTTTTCCCTGTTAAATCCTGCAACATAAAAGTGGACGGACCTATAACTTCCACAATCTGAAAAGGATCAAGCCACATTCGTTGAAATTTTGTATGTTTCCCTTTTTCCTCATGGGCCTTGTCCCATTTTAAAACTATATCTCCCATCTGAAAATCTTTTCTGATCATCATGTTTGAATCAACAGAGGATTTTACTAATGCTTGATGATGAGCGTGATTTCTTTTGGCCTGTTCTCGTTGTTCTTCTAACTTGATTATTTCCATTTGCCTCAGTTGTAAGGAGGAAGTTGGTACTTCATCAATATATTGAACTAAATACAGAGAGGGAATTGCTAAATGAGTTGGGAGAACCACTTCTTTTCCATAAACTAAATTGAATGGAGAAGTGCCGATGGAGGCTTTTTGCGTTATTCGATCTGCCCATAAAGCATATATTAAAGACTTATGCCAATTTTTATGATTTTGGTCAATTGTTCGTTTAATAATCCTAATTAGGTTTTTATTTGTAGATTCAGCTAACCCATTCCCCTGTGGATAGTAATTGGCAGAATATTTAAGTTTGAAACCTCTTTTGAGTGCAAATTCAGTCATTGCATTTCCAAAAAAGTATGATGCATTATCAAACATTAAAGCGGAAGGGAACCCAAACCTGGTGATTATAAATTGATCTATGAAATCAATGATATGTTCAGCATTAGCCGTCTTCAGTGGAACTACTTCTACCCATTTGGTAAAGTAATCTGTTGCTGTAAGAATATATCTATGCTGCTTAGAAGAGTGAGGAATGATCTCACCTATTATGTCCAATCCCCATTGATCAAAAGGTTGGTCAATATTGACTGGCTGTATTGGCAAGGATGGTTTCTTCTATCTCCCAGCAGCGGTTTGGCAGACCTAACATTTCCTCACGTAATTGTGCGAGTCTTTGAATAATGTGGGCCAGTAATAGCCTACGCATAAGATTTTATGTGTAGTAGCATCTCCAACATTGTGTCCACCTGCTGGCCCATCATGGAGTTCTTGCAAAACTTTTTTAGCTTCAGATTCTTCGAGACGTCTAAAGAGAACAAGATCATAATTTATTCTAAAAAGAACATTGTTCAAGAGCTGATATTGTTTAGCTTTCAACCTTAGAGCTCTTTTCTTGGTATGATCAAGGTATGAAGGAGCATATCCATTCTTTAGATAATAAATGATATCGGTATATAATGATTCATTATCGTTTAGGCTTACCTCATACATTTGTATGTCTGTCGATGGAATTTCAGATATCAGCGATGCTCCAGCCAGCATTTTGCAAAAGCCTTGACCTTTTACAATGCTTGCTGGGTTGATTTCTACATCATATTCTTGTAAGGCAATAACCCAATTGGCTCTTTTATCACCCACATCTTTTTGCACTAAAAGATTTCTAACTGCTAGAAACGGTACAATGATTTTGGTATGGGTTTTGAGTAGAAAGGGTCTGAAATATTTGATTTCTTTGAAAACAGCATAAGCTTGTTTCTCCACATCTGAATAATTTTATTCAGCCCCCTGTAAATTTGAACTAAAAAAAGCAATCGGAGCTTCTGCTTTTTCTTGATCAGCTTGAGTAAGTATCGTTGCATATGATCTGTCAGAGGCAAATGTATATAAAATAAAAGGCTCTAGAAAATTTGGAGTTGCTAAAGATGGAGCATTAATAATTTCTTGTTTGATTAGATTGAATGCTTCATATTCATTTTGACCCCATTTGAAGATTGAATTCTTTTTTATCATTGCTTGTAAAGGAGACACAATTCTTGAAAAATCTGGAACAAATCTCTTTACAAAGTTGATCTGACCAAGGAAAGATTGCATGGCTTTTTTGTTGTGAGGTAGGGATATTTCAGAAATCTCTTTGATTATGTCAGTATCAATATGAATTCCAGATTTTGACACTATGAATCCTAGAATTTTTCCTTCACTTAATGCGAAAAAGGATTTTTTCGGGTTAAGTGAAATTCCATACCTGAGACAACGTTGGAAGATTTTTTTTAAATCTCTAAGATGGTTGCTTCATTTCTTGGAATAGACAGTCATATCATCCAAATAGATTACCACAGACTTATTAACTAAACCTTTGAATGCGATGTCCATGGCTCTCTGAAATGTGGCACCAGCATTGATCAGGCCAAAAGGCATTTTTTGATATGCGTAGGTACCCCATTTGGTTATAAATGTTGTTTTTAATTTATCATTAGGATGTACAAACACTTTATTATATCCTGAAAATCCATCTAAGAAGGACATTAACTCTGACCCAGCAACTGCCTGCAAAATTTTTTCCATAGGAGGTAAAGGAAAATTATCCTTTTGGCAGGCTTTATTAAGATTTCGAAAGTCAATACAGACTCTAATATCTCCATTTTTCTTTCTAACAGGAACCATATTGGAGACCCATTTGGTCGAACAGGAAAAATTATTTTGGCTTTCAATAGCTTGTTGACTTCAGATTTGATTTGGTTTTCTAGATTGGGATGGATTTTTCTCAACTTCTATTGGACTAGTTTTTCATCGTCCATCATTGGAATAGTATGTTGGATGATAGAAGTGTTGTATGTTTTAAGTTCATCATAGTTCCAAGCAAAAACATTTTTGTATTGTCTCAAAAGACGAATACATGCTAATTTTTTTTCAAGAGTTAGGCCAAGGCCTAGATTGACGTTCTTTGGTTTGGCATCAGTTCGCAAATTTACTAATTCGTAGTTCAAAGTTGAACTGTGGAGTTTTGATTAGTAGATATTTTAAACCGATCTTTCAAATCATAAAGGTATTCTAATTTGACTACCAAATTAAGTATAGCACTGTTAGTGCTATCTTGTTGCAATTGTTAATCATGCTGGTCTTCGTCAATTATTTGATTGGCATAGGATCCTTCAGATGTGAGAAAACTCACGATATCAGGATCGTCGTTGAATATTCTCCAATTTGTGATGTTATCAGGAATAGAAGGTCTAAAGATTAATTCTATTGAGAATCTATCTGGACTAAAATCTTCTGAAGGGATAAGTTTGGAAGCCACGTTAACTAAAAGGTCTACACTTGCATTCTAGAGTCTGGGAATTGATGAAATATTAAATGCTATAAAATGTCCAGTCAGATCTTCAACTAAAGATTGATAATGTTTTAAATGACCTGATAAACAATGCATAGTATTACGTACCTATCTTACTACAATTTCAGAGTCTCCAAAAACTTGAATGTATTTGACATTTAATCCAATTGCCTTGTACAACCCTTGGACTAAAGCCTCATATTCCGCTGTATTGTTGGTGTAATCAAATTCGAGTCTGCAAGTTAACATAGTTTTATCTCCTTCTGGACTAACTAGCATGCATCCTTCTCCTGATCCTTCATTAGATTTAGAACCATCAAAAAATAATTTCCAAAATAAAGATTTATTTACAGGACTATCTAAAAAATTGATACATTTAAAACTATCTGTTTGAGAAAAATTTTCGACTTGGGATAAAACAGAATGTTCTAAATAAGGTGACGTATGAGCATTAAAATTCCCTAGGAAAGAATCTATTGAGTAATTTCCAATAATATTGTTGTTATATGCTACTGGTTCATTCTCTCCCTCTAGCTCTGTTACTACGTATTTCTGATGTCGCTCTCGTTCAACTTTTATGTGATTTGGTTTACCATTGTAGGGAACCCACATGTGCGACCAGTCAGTTGCGAAGTATCCATGAAGTTTTTCTGACCAATCCCTGCTAAGAATTAAGCCATAAAATTCTAGAATGTCAGCAACTAAAATGTCGATAACTTGACATACCTTTGGGTTGGATGACAGCCTTATGGTAACCTGATTTAATTCGCCAATCACTTCGACTTGCGATCGATCTAGCTGGACTATACACATAGCAGACTTTTGCGGTTGAACGTTCAATTTTGTACATATTGACTTTGGCAAAATATTCAATGAAGCTCCTAAATGCACTAAGCAATTATGCACATTCTTATTAAAAATTTCATAAGTAAGAAGAAAGGGGGGAGTATGAGATCTCGATCTACCTCCAATTAATGCAACATCATTTGGATCAATCTTGCTAATCACATTAGTCGGAGGTCCTCCCATATCATGGGAAGCTTGAGAAATTACAGCGGCAGGCAAAGGTGCAACTGGCACAGCATGTAACTCTTTCAAAAGTATCTTTTGCTGGTGTTTTAACTTGCTCAATTCGAAAAGAGTTATGTTGGCCCTAACCTTTTTCATGTCTTCTAGGATATTGTACTTCATTTCATTTGAAACGATCAGCGTTTTAGATGGAGTAGATGAATCTATTTGGACTGGGCTCAAGAAAGATAGAAAGGATAGATCAACGCCTTAGAATTCAGCCTCTTTGAGGGGGCAACCTCCTTTACATTACATAAATGAACAATTCTTGGATGATTCAAATGACAAAA
>APFE031400888.1:92124-111507 GCA_000404065.3 Pinus taeda
CCTCAGAGGGTGCAAAAGTGCATGTTCTGAGGACAAGTTTTTGATAAATTTCTGGACCTTTCTCTAAATGCATGAGAAGGGTTTAAATACTACTAACTACATCTAAAAATAACTTATTTACAAAAATACAGGATACGGTTTAAATGACCATCCTTTCTATAGAAAAAATAAAGCAAAACTATTTCTAAAAATAAATCTAATATCTAACTATTTCTGTATCTTCTCCTTAGCATCGCAAGCATGCATTCAGCATTTGATTGCAAAAAGTCGGTTAGTTGAATTCAGCCTTTAACAATGCTGCAAAAACGGAATCAGCAAGAGCTGGTGCCACATCTTCAGCAGAACTGATGATGCTTTCGAGAGTAATATACTGACTGTGTGGTTTCACTAAATACTTTTGAGGATATTTCTGACCATTACCGCTGATTTTCGGATTCAATATTCACCTTTTATCTTTAACATACTTTTTTCCGAATTTCTGGGACTTACAAGTAGCTGAGAAATTAGAAGCTTTCCATTTTGAGAAGTTTTACCCAGCGATGTGCGATTAGTGCTAGGCGCTAATCGCACATAGGAAACAGCCTTCGTTTCTTAATCCAGGCTTCCTTGGTGCGATTTTCACCTCTTGCATGCTTTCTTGTAGCAGATGTAAAGTTGAAATTTTGTGAAAATAATGATTCCGAGAGCTCTTGACCCTGAGTCTTAAACTGTCTGTTTTTTATGTCAACATTGTCCAATACCCATTTAACCATGTCTGTATAGGGGATAATTTTAGGCCTCGTCACTAGCTGGTATAGGAACGAACAAGCTAAGTCTGCAACTAATGCTTCAAAAGAATTAATTGAACCTGCAGTAGTCGTAACCCCCATTACCTTAGGATTCTCTTTCTTAAGTAGATTATACATGCCTTTCCAAGTGGAAATACCCACGTCTCTGTTGCATGCGGTGTTTGTGTACAAAGGTGCCATTTCTTTAACTCCAGACATCAGAGCCTTGCCTTTCTTCTCCATAGTTTCCTGTATACTGCTTCGTATAATTCTTTGTTTTTTGTTCCTGCAGTTTACAAGTGAGGTGAGAGTAATAATAAGGAATAATGACAGGAAAGCTTTAAAATTCCAAAGACATGCAAAAGTGTATCACCTTACGTGAATTGGTTTCTGGATAAACACAAAACCATATTTCATTAACAACTGGCAACTACCTCATTAATTAGCATTAAAGCGCATAACCAGGTCTTGTTTTATGAAACAATTTTCGAAGAGTGAGCCGAGAGATTTTACAATGGAGTAATTCTGCAATTTTCTTCACAATATCGCAGATTGTTGTATCGCATTATCGCAAGATCGCAATATCGCAATATCGCAATATCGCATTGTCATTCTTTTGTAAGATCGCTTTGTCGCTCTATCGCGATATCGCAATATCGCATTGTCGCAACATCACGTAATCACAGTATGTGCTTATTTTGTGTTAATGTATTTCTTGCGATGTGTGATTTTGCGATATGCGTCATCACATATTGGCGTTTTCTGCGGTTTTCCAGTAGAAGTGCGTTTGAGGGCATGCGATGTGATATTTGTTTTTCATTATGTAATCTCGCATCGCAATCTCGCATACTTAGAGTTTGGTTTGTAAGAAGGCATCCTGTTATCCTTTCTATGATGCGATATTCCTTAAGAAGTGACTTTATCTTTCCTCACCATGAAACTTAAGCTTTTTTAGATTTTGCAAACGTATTTTCTTAAGTTTATGGTGGTGAGGTTTATTAAAAAGGAAATGTTAGCACTAATTCATTTTTTTAATATTTTGACTAAGGGTCCCCACTTATTTAGTATTAGTAATAACGCTAAATAAGAATGGGTTTTGTTGGTGGCCACAACAGGAACCAAGAGTCTTGCAGGGTAAGAAGAAATCCACATCAGTTAGGATGGTGATAGCTATGCAAGAAAAGCGTAGCTGCAGGAAAGGGTGTATGTTATTTGCAATGAACATTTATAGTAATAAGGGCAAGGAGGTTGAGGATGCAGATGTGTTGAGAAGGTACCCAATTTTGCAGTAGTTTTAGGATGTATTTCCTTAGGACATTGCAGAGTTTCCACCTCACAGGGAGGTATACTTTTATATTGAGTTAGTGTCAGGGACGGTTGCAGCATCAAAATCACCTTATAGGATGGGCACACCTAAGTTGGTTGAGTTGAAGTTGCAGTTGAAGGAAATATCGAACAAGAGATACATTAGGCCAAGTGTATCACCTTAGGGCGCATTGGTCTTGTTTGTGAAGAAGAATGATGAAACTCTGAGATTGTGCATTGACTACCGACAGTTGAACAAGTGACCATCAAGAACAAGTAACCTTTACCAAGGATTGATGACTTGTTCGATCAGCTGAAGGGAGTAGAAGTGTTCTCAAAGATCGACTTGAGATCTAGATATCATCAGGTATGCATCAAAGAGGACATTTACAAGACTGCATTCAAGACCAAGTATGTGCATTATGAGTTTGTTGTAGTTCCATCTGACTTAACTAACGCTCTAGATACATTTATGTGCTTGATGAATAGTGTGTTGCATCAATATTTGGATAAATTTGTTATTGTGTTCATTGACGATATATTGGTATATTCTAAAAATGAGGAAGAGCATGTCGAGCATTTAGCAGTAGCGTTGAGGTTGTTGAGAGAGCAACAGTTGTATGATAGGTTCTGCAAGTGTAGTTTCTTTCATATTGAAGTACATTAATTGGGACATGTGGTCTCCAAGGAGGGAATTGTAGTAGATCTAGAGAAGATAAGAGTCATCTTCCTAAGAGTGTAGATCAGGTGATATCTTTCATGGGTTTGGCAGGGTATTATCAGAGGTTCATCAAGAACTTCTCACAGATTTCTTATTCTATTACATCATTGCAGAGGAAAGGTAAGAAGTTTGAATGGATAGAGGAGTGCGAGGCTAGCTTTGAGAAACTTAATAATTTGTTGGCACATGCACCAGTGCTACAGATTGCATATCCAGAAAAAGAATTTGTAGTACGCATAGATGCTTCCAATAGAGGACTTTGTGAATTCCTTCTG
Source organism: Pinus taeda (assembly GCA_000404065.3). Taxonomy (NCBI): domain Eukaryota; kingdom Viridiplantae; phylum Streptophyta; class Pinopsida; order Pinales; family Pinaceae; genus Pinus; species Pinus taeda. The sequence goes on from APFE031400888.1 coordinate 95,193, forward strand.
CAAGGTGGACAGGTGGTATGCTATGAGTCACAGAAACTAAAAAAGAATGAGCAGAACTACCCAACACATGATCTTGAGTTCACAATGATCATACATGCATTGAATATGTGGAGACACTATCTTCTTGGAAGGATGTTTGTACTTATGAATGATCATATTGGGTTGAGATATTTGTTTGACCAATTGAATCTGAATGCCAAGTAGGCTAGATGGTTGGTCAGTGAGTTTGATTTTGAGATCAGGTACATCAAAGGTAAAAAGAACATGGTGACAGATTCTCTCAATGGGTGGGTACATGTAAATCACTTGGAATCTATGAGCTCATATGGGACAAATATACAGGATAAGATATCCCAAGTAGGTCAAAAGGATGTCAGGTATATGGAGATTGTGCACAAGTTACAACAAGGTAATAGTACAGGTACAGGTAGTAGTATAGGTACGGGTATAGGTATAGGTACAGGCAGTGGTACAAGTACAAGTGGTAGTACATGCACAAATACATATGCAAGTGCATAGGGTATGGATTATTTTCTTACAATAGATGGATTGGTCAAATTTAGAGACAAGATATACGTGTCAGATAACAATGAGCTCAAGAAGGTGATCTTGAGGGATTTTCATGCAAAACCTTATTCAGGTCACCCAAGTTATCAAAAGACATTGACTACAATGAATAGATATTATTATTGGCCGAATATGAAAAATGATGTAGCAGAGTGTGGGTAGGTGTTTTGATTGTCAATGAGTGAAGGCAGAGTGCAAACATCTAGGTGGATTGCTATAGCCGATTACGATTCCAGAGTGGAATGGGACGTCATTTCCATGGAATTCATCGTAGTGTTGTCAAAGATAGTGAGACATCATGATTCCATCACGCTTTTTATGGACAGGTTGACAAAGGTTTCAAATTTCATTCCAGTGAAGTCTACATTCTCAGCTAGCGATGTAGCACATGTATTCATCATGGATGTGGTCAAATTGCATGGTGTTCCAGAGAAGATTGTTTTGGATAGGGATGTGAAGTTCACTTCTAAGTTTTGGAAGGATTTATTTGCAGGTTTGGGCATAGAGTTTTCCTTCAGCACAACTTATCATCCACATACAGATGGAGAGACAGAGAGGGTCAACAAGATATTGGAGGACATGTTGAGGATGTATATGATGCATCAACATTGGAAGTGGGAAGAGTATCTCCCCTTTGTAGAGTTCACATACAACAATGGTTATCAAGAGCCACTGAGGATGATTCCTTTTGAGGCATTGTATGGGCAGGGTTGCAATACTCCCATTAGTTGGAGTGATTTGGTTAATAGCTTGTTGATTGGACAAGATATGTTGGCAAATATGGAACAAGAAATGAAGGTGATAAAGAAGAATCTAAAGGTAGTAAAGAATAGGAAGAAGAGCTATGAATATTGGAATAGGTTGTTTAAGGAGTTCCAAGTTGAGGAAAAGGTGTACTTGTGCATCAAACTGAAGAAGAGATCCTTGTAGATTGGATCATGTGCCAAGATGGCACCATGATTTTGTGGACCCTTCAACATTGTTGAGAGGATTGGACCAGTAGCATATCGACTTGCACTGCCTCCAACAATGAAATTCCATGATGCTTTCCATGTATCATTGCTTAAGAAGTATGTTAAAGATATTGATCATGTGATTAACTGGTCTGTATTGTAGGTGGGACCAGATGGAGAATTCCATCTAAAGCCTCAATGTTTATTGCAGAAACAGGTGCTTATGCTCTGAAACCAAGTAATTGGGCAAGTTAAGGTGCAATGGAAGCACTTTGGGCCCGATGAAGCTACATGGGAGATGTCATAACAGATGCAGGCTAATTTGTTTGCGAGTTGAGGCAAAGCAATTTTGACTTGGTGTTTTGGGGTGATTTTGGCATATGTTTTGATGATGTTTGGTATATGTACATATGTATATGGATGTAAATATTTTTGTGAGCTAAGTTATAAAGCTCCAATTAGTGATATGGGTGTCATGTCATTGTGATGTCATGTTATTATGTTGTTATGTTGGTTTTCTTTTCAACGGGGTGATCATTGTAAACACTGCATCAAGCTATGTTATAAAGCTCCATGGGCAATATGTTTACTTTTTAACGGTTGCTCAGGTCTTGGTGTGGTCTAACACTAAGGATGGTGTTCACCAAGGGGGAGGGTTTTGTAACAACCCTGGTGAAAATTCCATGTAATAAAGGTAAATAAAGGCAAAAATAATAACCATGGTTGGTGGGACACTTATTCCAAGCTGAATGTTGGGAAAGACATCCTAGGGGGTGTTCATTTGGTTGTTTATGGATAAATCTTTGGAAATGAAAAATGGAATTTTTGGCACATTTATTTATGAAAATAATGGAAAATAGGAGAAAACGGAGGTGAAAGGTCACATGTTGCATGTGAGGAGGAAGTTGAAGGAAAATAATGGAAAATGAAGAAAATAGAGGCCTCATTCATAAAAAGGCTTCTAAGGATCAGTTGTTAACCTTTTGCCAGTTGATTTTTGGAGCTCTCTCATTATTCTCTCTCTCTCTCTCTCTCTCTCTCTCTCTCTCTCTCTCGCTCTTGGACACAGAGTTTTCTTGGAGCATTTTGGCATTGGAGCAAGAAAGGAAAAGAAGGCAAGAGGAAGTGAAGATCAAGCAGGGAAAGGCAGGATCAAGCAACTACAGCAGGATTCATTGCAAGTATAAATTTGCATGTGTATTTTCCTTGCTAGATTTGGCATGCATGGTATTGCACGTGGTTATTTTTTTGTTGTGGCATGGGTTTTTCCAAGTGTAACATTATTTTCAGCCTAGCCTTGCCATTTTCGAATAGCCATGGTGTGATGGGGTTCTCATGTTTTGGTGGAGCTGAATTGCTGAATGGATTTGAATCTTAGTGGGGTGGATCTCTGAATGATAGAGAACATGGCCTATTGGTGCCTAAAATAGACTGTGGATCACGATAAAGCCATTGGCCTAGTCACCTCTAAGCTAAACTATGGGTTGCGGTAAAGCTAGGATTGTGTTGCCTCAGTGGGCCTATGAATCCTTTTCAGTGAATGACAAGATATACGGTAAATCCAAGAGATGGTTTGCTCTTTGTTGGGCCTAGTAATACAAGTTTTGGGATATGCGGTAAAGCTTAGAGATTGGATCTCGGTTTAGGTCCTAGTGATCTGGGTTTGTATTGCAGTAAATCTTGAGAGACTAGGATACAGGAAAATTCCTCATGGTGTAGGTGGATAAATCTAGTGGCATCCATGCTTGTTTGGCTAGTGATTGGGTGGAGGTCACAGTAAAGCCTGTTCTGATGTGTTCACTATGTTGGCCTAGTGATTCGGGATGGATTATGGTAAAGCCTTCTTTCTATTGATGAGGGTGAGGTGGTTTAGCCTCGGTATGCCCTGGTTGGCTCTTTTGGTTTGAGTCCAACATTCATGTTTGGAATATGGCATGGGGGTGAATGATTGAAGAGAGATTTTGATAAGCCATTCTATGGGCAGATGGAACGTGGAAGTCCCATCTCAGGTTTGGTTTTTGCATCGTTAATGAAAGGTTATTTCTCCTTGTATTTATATAAGCATTTTGATGGATTATATGTGGTCTATATGGTTGTACTTGCATGAGTATTTTTGTTGTTATTATGCTGGTTATATGTGTATTTTATGATAACAGCTATGTATGGCTCTCATCATGTTTTGCTTGTAAATGAATGGATAATGTATCTATGGCCTAATATATTATAATGCAGCAAATGATATGAGGGAATAATGGTTCATAGTGATTCTCAGATAAGTATGGGATCCCTACACTTAATTCTGTTGTTTACACCTATAGGTTACATGTTGATGATATGTTTGATGAAATGCTTGGCATGGATAGCAGAGGTTTGATTAAGTTCTTGTTTAACTTATTGCTTTTGCATCATTATTTCCTTGTTCTTTGACTGATCTTAAGCTATCATTCCATTATGGGCAGTGATTGTTAGGTCCTTATACTACTAGTGTAACCCCTTATTGTTATTAGTGCAACCCCTTTATTGTATTATTATGTCCATATGGTCCCCATGTTGTTATTATTATGCCCCATAGAAGCCCACTATTGTTATTGTTGTGCCCCTATAATATTATTGTTATGTAGGCTTTGATTGTATTGGGACCCCTTAGACTCCTATATAGAGAAAGGAGGTCTTGTCATTTGTATCATCCAAGAATTGTTCATTTGTGTAATGTAAAGGAGGTTTCCCCCTCGAAGAGGTTGATTTTGAAGTTGTTGATCTATCTTTTCTTCTATTTTATGAGTTGGTTCCATAATATTTGGTATAATATTGGAATCAGAAGTGGTCACAAAAACAAGAAATCAACAGCTACAAAATCTATCAATTTTAGAGTAACTCATCAAGTGGAAGAACTTACCCGCTAAAGATTCCCCATGGGAGGATGAGAATTTTATACAGAAGCATCCAGATCTACTTAAGCGTTGAGGACGACACCTTTTGAAGGAGAGGGGCATGTTAGGTCCCTATACTACTAGTGTAACCCCTTATTGTTATTAGTGAAACCTCCTTATTGTATTATTGTGTCCATATAGTCCCCATGTTGTTATTATTATGCCCTATAGAAGCCCACTATTGTTATTATTGTGCCCCTACAATATTATTGCTATGTAGGCTCGGATTGTATTGGGACCCCTTAGACTCCTATATATAGAAAGGAGGTGTTGTCATTTGTATCATCCAGGAATTGTTCATTTGTGTAATGTAAAGGAGGTTGCCCCCTCGAAGAGGCTTATTTTGAAGTCGTTGATCTATATTTTCTTCTATTTTATGAGTTGGTTGCATAACAATGACCTATGCTCTAGGCCTGAGAAAGTGGCTCAAATCTCAGGGTCGCTGGCATAACACTGGAAAATTGGGTCTCTGGATGCTGGCAGGCAAGCCTGTGAGAGTGAATTTGGGTTTCTGAACACTCTCATGCCTGTAGCATGAGAGAGAATGAGGCTTAAGATGTCTAAAACATCAATGGGACCCAGGGATAGGATGTCTGAGTGGCCGACATGTCTCCTGTGGGTTTTGTTGCTAATGTGGATAGGTTGGTTGATGTGTTCCGTCATTTTGATTTCCTTAAGGTCACATAAGAGGTCAAATCCAATCATAGTAGCCTCTCCTCGCATGTTTACCCGATTGGCATGGTTACTTAGTTATATGTGGGAGTAGGGTGCTACACATTCCTTGATTAATATCATTCTCTATACGAAAATGAAATATTCTCATAGTCGAGCTTTTGGACCCAAACATAGTTTGGAGGCACCAATTTAATATCATGGGAAAACCATTGTTGGAGTCCATCTCCACACAAATGCAGGCACAAGTTACCTTATAAAAAAATTATGTTTCAGGGCAATAATGATAAACCTTTCCCAGTGCATTCCCATTGGAGGAAAGCAATGTAAGATTCCAAAAATGCAAGGGAATATTTTGAAGCATTACCCAAACTGGGCCTATGGAAATTGATATCATTACCATATCAAAAGTGGGAGTCTAGGAATGCATGAAGAAACCAACACTACCCCAAAACTATGGCCCAACTTCACAGATGACATTATTTTCCTCTATATGATTAAAAACCACAACTAAAAAACCTCGATTCATAGGGAAAATGTTCAGTTTGTCTATCAAAAGGGGCTTCCATGCCTCAAATATCCATTTTTGTAGATCGGTCAATCACAACTAGTACCCATTAAACCTGCAAACCAATCCATTCTCCAAAACAAAAATCATAATAGAAAGCTTCCTCATCCAGAGAAACATTGAGGGAATGAAATTCTTAAATCCCCAGAAGACCATAACCAAATTTCAACATAGAGTTGTATAAAAATGAAGAAGAGCTAGCTTGACTAGTATCCATACTTGCAAAAGAAACTATTTTTTTTCGTCAAATCATAAGGATTCGCCATTGAATGATATGTAGAAGAGATCTACATAAAATCCATGCAAAAAAGGAAACTTTGGATGGATAGGGTGAAACCCTAGCCGTTGCAAGGGTTTCTAGAGCTCCTTCCATTCTTCATATATTTTAACAAATGGACTTAAAATTTGTTATCCTTTTTTAACCATTCGAATGTTTGAAATATTTTCCTTCTTTTCCTTTTTAAAACCTTGATTCTTCATTTATTCCTAAATTGGGACTAATTCCATTTGGGCCCTCTTTTAACTTGTTCAAAATACTCTTTTCCCATGAAACACACCTAGACCACATGTTGATTCATAATACTAAACCAATAAATATAACATAATTCTAACATCAATTTTTATAATGGATGTATACAACATGATGAATACACTCATGCAACTATTAATGTAAACATTTACAATGAAAAATATTTTAAGCATCCATATCATTTAAACATGAAAGCATGAAATAAAACATAGTAGTTAAAAACAACATTAAAATAGTGAATAAATTCAATGGCCATAACACTTATATTTATGGATGCTCACACAACGAGCTATAAATGTCACACATTCCATCCAACCATATGTGTTGTTACACTAATCATCTCTACAATAGGACACCCCCTATCTATTGATATGAGTCTACAAGGATGTACATGCTCATATGAGTGTCTACAATCCACACTAATAAGCCAATACCAAATAATTTTGCAATGATGTGACTCCAACAATTCCATCCTCCCAACTCTCTTCCCCATTAGTCTACACAACTCAATGAATGATATTTATTCTTTACATGTAGTCCCTTAGAAAATATCCACCATTTTATGGATTTTATATAGACCAAGAAAGAATCTCTTATTTGGGGGCTTTAGGAAATCTAGGAGTAAATGGAGTGCTCAAAATAACCTTTACATAGGATCTTGGGTAATTTTTCAACAAGAAATCTTCACAAGCATGAACAAAAATATCTCAATGTAATTCCTAACTCTAGAAGCTAGTTTTCCACACCCCCCTATGGATGCCTCTCTTTCCCAACATAAAACTGTGTTTTTCCTCTTATTAGCCCTAGAAAAATCTACTCCCTTCCTAGAGTCAAATTTCCTTTTCCTTATTTTTCCATGCATGTTGAAATCTCAAAGTTCCCCAAAATGGTTGAATTAGCCCATGCCATTATAACTAGGTGAGATGACTTTTTCACCGACCTCTTACATCCATTCAATGACACAATTCCCATCATGAGTGCACTCAACCAATGCTTTAATAACTAGATGTGATGAATTTTCTACCAACCTCTTACATGCATTTAGGGCTTCACATTAATAATTAAAATGGGATAAATAGTTAATAACAATATGATTTATGAAGGTATCATAGGATTCTAGGCATGTGGAAGTTTTCTTAGATCCCCCTTCAACACCCTTCTCTTGTTGAATTATAACCCTCCATGACTATGCCCTTTTTAGTTCATTTCAATGTACAAGATTTACATATTGCATCACTTGGATGTTGATCACTCATCATATATGAGAATATACATTTCTAATTGGAGAATCAATTCTATGGTGGTACATTTCCCTCTCCATTTTTTTTGCAACCCTTCTTTCACATCACCATACAAGTGCACATATATATATATATATAACTCATAACACTCAATAATTTTGCAGTTCAATGACTCCTACTACAATTTTGATGACCCAACTCACATTCCCCTCAACCATAACAATCCAAGGAAGTGCACCTTGTTTTCTACACTGTAGTCACTTAGGATATCAAACTTCTTGTTGATGGTTAGAAATGTCCTCATCAATATTTGGGGAGATCACTCAGTCAGGACCCCAATTAGCCCCTTATCTATTTGGGATGGTGAATCATTCTGACTGGTTAAAATGGATCTAGTTACCCTATTCCTAAGACTGACCTATGCTAATGTTAAACTAACCCATATATACAAATCTAAGTCTAACATTGCCCTTTGTCTGCTAAAATATGATATCACTTGTTGTCATTAGTAGGAAAAGGGAAAAGACTTGCTTTCTCCTAGCATGCTTGCCAGAGGCAGTCTTTCAGGCTGGCTTAAATTAGGGTTCAGCTAAGCTGCATGGAAATTTACTACTACGAAAGGAGACTTTCCACACTACACTCCTAAATGAATATGCAATTCTAATCTACCATGTAAGAAACAAATGAAAAATATTCTATCTTGATTAGGAAAATGAATAGTCATTGTTCTTTTTAAGAGAAAGATATAAAAGGGGAATGATTGTAATTGAATTTAAGGTTAATATGTACTAACAAAATATAGAAATAGTTCAGATATTTATAACAATTAGAACATTTGCGCATCAACCATAATATTAATAAATGGTTACTAGGGCCTCTCATGTATATACATAAATTCAATTGGTAACGAATGGAATTGATATTAGATTTATTACTTAATTTAAGGTTAATATGTACCAATAAAATATAGAAATAGTTCATATATTTATAACAATTAGAACATATACGCACTAACCATAATATTAATAAATGGTTACTAGGATCTCTCATGTATATACATAAATTCAATAGTTAACGAATGGATTTGATATTAGATATATTATTGCATTAAAGAAATGTTTCCTTTAATGTGTCTATAATTATAACGAAAACAAGAATAGAGCTTGAATTGATAAATAATTATCATCCACTCCAAACAAGTTCATTCAAATCCAATATTCAATTTCGATTTAAACATGTCCAAACATGCAAAGACAACTTTACAAAGTTTCAATTAGCATAAAATAAATGAAATTAACAATAATGATAATATCAAGCATTTATACACTAATAATGAACACAAGCAAATCAAAGTCGAATTAACATAAATGAGATAACAATGAGCCTGCAAATTCATACAATAGTGCATTGAAGTTCAAATTTATTATTAGGTCCAAGATGTATTTTGCTTTTACACAATCCTTTAAATTTCAAATTCCTTCTAGAATTGTTTCACAATAGTGCACAACCTCTTCCTTTCATAAATTTAGAACCCTCTCTATTCTACAGAAAAATATATCTCCCTTTTACAACAATGTAATTGGCAGTCTCCTCCTACAAAATTATGAAACCCTATAGTTTTCAAATCCAAAACCCCCATTTGTTTATATTTATACTTCTTTTATAACTCCTTAAGTTTATTTTTCTTCCCCATCCTTAAACTTATTATTAACATCCAAACCATAAAACACTATTAAATCAAACGTGTTTTTTATAATAAATTAAAATATAAAATCTAAAAATCTAAAATTAACTTTTAATTAAATACTAAATTTATTTAATTAAAATGAAAACCATAAATAAGAACATAATTAAAACTATATTAAACACAAATATAAAGAAATGAGGTTACTCAACTAAAAAACAAATTTCCTAATCCTAAATAAATTAAATTAATAGTCTAAAATAAAAGTAACTACACCTCAAAATAATGAAATTAAAATTAAAAAGTCTTAAAAATAGAGTACTACATCTAAATAAGTAATATAATAAAAGTGAACTAAACCTAAAAATAAAAATATAATTAAAATTAAAATAATTAAAAATAATAATTGAAGGAAAATAAATTAATTTAAAGAAATGACAAAAAATAAAATTAAAAATTAGCACAACTATATTAATAAATGTAAATAAATAAGCATATATCAATAATATTAATTAATAATTATCAAGATAGTAATAGAGATTTATAAATCTTATATTAAAATATAAGAATTATAATATAGAGTTTAGTCCTTAAGTTAGAATATAATGTTTAATATATAAACTTTATAAACCTAATATTAGAAACCTTATTATAAATCCTAATATAATTCCTAGAATTTGTATTATAAACCAATATTATATATCATGTATTACAAAACCCATATTAAATAGTTTCAACTCCAGCTTTGCTATCATGGAGAAATGAGAATTTATGATAAGTTATATATTATCTAAGGTTACAATTATCTAATGCATTGACTTAAGTATATTTTAATCATTCATTGTGTCGAGGCCATCTCTAGCCTAGTGTGGAAGAGATGTTGTAAATTTATTTTATATGATGTGTTATTATGTAAACATTTTAACTTTGTCAAATTACATAACAATAAAAATAGGAGTTGTCTTTAAAGAGACTTTTTGGAAGCTTTTCTGATGGGTTTTTCTGGTCAAAATCCAGTAGCAATTTATTGAAATCTCAAGTTTGATAGCTAATTTCTGCACAATCAAAGTGTCCTAGGGGTTTTTCAGGGTGTTGAATCCAAATATGCAGTTAAAAAACCATTTTAAATAATACAAATCAAGATTTAACCTCAATTTTTTCCGCCGGATTTCGTCACCGGAATCTCCAAAAAGTCGCACTAAAGACAACTCCATAAAAATAAAATTCCAATAAAAAAAAAATATAAAAATAAAATTATTAATTATAATTATTAATTAAAGCATTTTGGCTGGGTCTAATTACATAAAAATAAGAATAAAATTAAATAAAATTAATAATTATCAATAATTAAACCAACCTAGATCCATCTTAACTTTGGATCTACCACAGGATCAAATATCTTAAGCTGCAAACCTCTTTTACACTTAAAAGAGATTTGATCCCTCTTGGCACTAAAGTTAAGATGGATATAGGATCATTAATATAAAACTCGTTGATGAACACAACAATCCACATATAACTATTTAACCACATGAGTAACACAATGAGATAATAATTCATCACAAAAATATATTCGAATGTAACTTCTATATTTTTTTTACTGTGTAATTTAATTATTGCATATGCAAAGTTAAGATAGTTGGTCGAGGATATCTATGTAACAATGCAAGTGCCAAGGTTCTATTTGTAATGAGTAATAGGAACTTAAGTATTCTATTACTATTATACTATCATATTAATGTGATCCACTCTTAACTTATTACTTAAGTATTCTACTAATATTATACTATCATATTAATGTGATCCACTCTTAACTTATTGTGTCAAGAGGCAGTCTCTACCTCATAATGGAAAAGATGTTGTAATGTATCGTTATGTTATGTTAGCTAAACATTTTGAATCGATCAAATTAAATAAAATTAAAATTAAATTAAAAAATAAAATTGATAATTATAATGATTAATTACTAAAGAATAAATCAACTTAGATCCATTTTAAATTTGGGTATACCAAGCACCTAGAAGGATCAAACCTCTTGAGATGCAAACCTCTTTTAGAATGAACAAATATTTGATCCCTCTTAGTACTTGGTAAATCCCTATTTGATATAAATCTAAACTGGTATAATTAATGTGATCCTAAAGTGAACAAAGTTCCTTTTATAAATTACATGTAATCCTGAAGCAAACAAAGCAGCTTACCATTGGAAACAACTCCTAGAATATTTAAATGCAAGAAAAAGAGTATATGCAACATTGGTTTTGAACTATTGGCCATTAATGAGAAATGTGACACCAATGATATATAGGATGAAATTGCTTACCTATAGTTATTCATAAATTACATCATATTGCTCTGGAATAAGAATTTAGATCATATTGTGCATGGTTCATGTTTCACATTTATTTTTTTTATTTACTTATATTTTTATTTTTTATTCACTCTATTAAATTGAATATAAAAAAAATAATAGAACTATACATTATATGATGTGCAACATACAAAAGAAAAAAACATAACCTTTTAATATTTTAGATTTTGATTTGTGGGCATGTATCAAGGTGATCTGCCTTTACCCAATCGTTAACGCGCCTCCATAAAATGCAGAAATGGATAATCACGTGGCCAGAGAAAATAAAAATTGTCTTCATTGAAACTAAACTTGGGTTCTCTCCCTGCCGAACCAGAAAAATCTCTCTACGCCAGAAAAATCATTTCCGATTCTAGGCTCCTCCCACTGCTCAAACTATAATTCCGGTGATGGTGACCCAAGCGGTTTTGTCTTTTGACCCAAGGTGTCCAGACTGCCAGACTGCTTGGATCACGTCGGTTTTGTCTTTTGACAATAGTCTTTCGTTTATCGCTACTACAACCCAGCCCTCTCCCACACTAGAGTATTAGAATGGAATAGAGGCCGCGCACAGTACTTGGGGAAATTCTCATCGGTTAAGATGCTCGGTTGTTAATGTGCATCTGTATTACAAAATTATATAGAATTATGTTCTGATTGCTTCGATCAAGTGATTGGTATTTTTTTTTCCTTTCTTTTGTCCTTTTGACAATATGCTTCTGATTATCACTCTAGCAAACATGCCTGTCCCCATTCTGGGACAATTGCAATGGAATCAAACCACTCGAATGTATCCCTCCGACGAAGATGTTTGCTTGTTAATGGGCATTTTCTACACTGACTGTCACATTAAATATGGGATCAAGTGTTTTTCTTTGACAAGATGCTTCTAATTATCGTTGTGGCAAAGTTTCCCTTCCCCATTCTGCGTGTATTTACGAATTTTAAATTTGCAATGGAATATGCTTTGCAACACATGAATGGATTAATTAATCCATTTGCCTAATATGTAACATGTGGGGAAATTCACCCAAGAGTCGCAGCCCCCAACTTCATGAAATGACTTGCTTGCATTGATGAGATGGCTTAAAGGGGGTGAAACCCTTATTTGGGGATTTGAACCTAGGGGTTATGAAACAGCCTTAGCAACTTGAAAGGAATTGGTGGTGAGGAAAGCAATTGAAAAAATTGGGGTTTCTTAAAGGGGTTATTTGTTAAGGGAAATAAAAAAAGAAGTTCAAAATCTTGAGTTGGACCGAATTGAATTCTTGAAGGGATTACTTGTTTAGGGAAAATGAAAATAGTTCAAAATCCTCGATCATCATCTTGGGTCACTTCCACTCTTTCTTTAGTTTTCTCTATCATGCGCCCTTCCATGGAAGTTGTGATATGATAAATTCTTCGTATCTCATGTAGGTGGACACAAAGGGGTTGTGCGAACACGATAGAGTTGGGAAAGGAAGAAATTTTTACTATGTTTTCAACAATTTCTGTCTCTTCTTTACTTTTTGGTTCGCCTATCCTGCGCCCTTCCATGGAAGCCATGGGATGATGAATGCTTTGTATCTCAAGTAGGTGGACACAACTGCTTTTATATTTCATTGTGTGACAAATATTTTAGACAGAAGTTATCGTTGTAATATTACTATAACCTTCAACTATGCCCAAAATGAAACACATGCAAATTGTGCTTCTTTACTTCTTATACTACCTTTCTCGATAGTTCCATCTCTAGCTGGAAAGAGCTAGCTCACTCATAACATGGCTCCCTAAACCCTTATATCTATTATCTGTGCCTTATATCTATTATGTGTATTATTAGGAGAGATAATTAGATATCACACACATTACACTATTGAAGGACACTAGTGATTCTTAAGTGTAGAAGCATTTCACAGGAAAAGGCGCTACACAAATTGTTGACAGACACTGAGACCATCTAGCTTCTCTTCCGTTTATTTATATTATGCTCCTTCGTTTATTTATATTATGCTTATCGTTTTACAATTCTTATGTTGTACTTATCATTTTACAATTCTTGAATGAATTTGACAAATAAATACTTTAGCTAAGGCATCTCTTTATTGCACAGGTGTAGGGCTTGTGTGTAAATTTTGCCTAAAATTTTGCCTATATTATTTAAATAATGAAATATCATACAAACATTGAAGTATGTTTCTAAGATGCAAGATGACAAATTTGTCAAATCAAGCCAAATTTTATAATAAGAATTAGAAATTTTGTGATAAAATCTACTTTTCTAATAAGAATTAGAAATTTTGCGGTAAAATCTACTCATATGCAGAATTCAGGATGTTCCTACGGGTGAAATAATGTTCCAACACATGAAGTAATCCTTAATTGGGTGAACTAGATAGCCGCAAACATCAACAAGCTCCATAAAACTTTTTAGACACTCCCATCAATAAATATGTTATCTAGAAAGAAAAAACACACTTTGTGTAGAAGAACAAAAGCACTAAGCACTATAGGTAGAAGCAGAGACACTCTTAGATAAATGAAGCACTGATGCCATCAATAGAAATGGTATCTGGAAAATACAAGAGTGCACTGCTACCTGGAAAAAACAAAAGCGCACTCAGGCCAAAACAAAGGCCATAGACAAAGTAGAATGCCAGAACACCAACACATAAGTTTGAATGTACAAGAGCGCACTACTACCTAGAAAAAACAAAAGCGGAATAAGGCCAAAACAAAGGCCACGGACAGAGTAGAACACCAGAACACCAACACATAAATTTACATGTAGTTGTTCGTGTACATTTGCATTTGATTGTACTATGTGGAAGCTCATGCGAGAATGGGATATATACCATGGCCTATGTATTTTGTGTCTTAACACTTAATGCTCGCGAGCATTACTTGGTTATGGAAAACATATTAACAACATGCTCTTTTAACCCAAGTTTTCCGTACAGTATGTGTCTCTTCGCCTCGAGATGAGGCCAAATAAGATCTCAATTTTTTTCATTGGCTAATAAAAAATAGTGTCAATATTTAAGAGGGTGAACAAAAAGTACACTAAAACAAACTTTAGGTTTGAGAATGTTTTTTTTTTATACTAAAACAAACTTTAGGTTTGAGAAAAAGACTTTACATTTAATCATATGTTTTTTTTGTATATTAGCTCATATTTTAAGGCATATCGATTACCATAGTCCCTGCTACCTTATGGCAGGGACTAATAAGAAAAGAAAAATTGGTTATTATGTAATGATAGCATAGTAACACCATCATTCCATGACATAACAAAACCAAGGCTTTCATTTTTCATTTGATGATTTTATTTCATATTTGACAATTGTTTAAAGAATTCCACTCTATGTACTGCAAGGATTCAAGAAAACAAAAAGGAAGGTAAGCTTGAGTTTGCAGAATACATATGATAAAGAAAATGAAATCTTTAAACCTAAATCCAGAAGCCATTTTGTAATGTATCAACATTCTCTTTCACAATCGCATTGTCCTTGTGTGTAGGCTATCATCTAATGGCGAACCCAGCTCTTCCTCCATTGCAGTGCACAGTGAGTGAGCCCTATCAAATCCAAAGGCATCAATATAGTCTGAATACCCAAACTGGAAGTGCAAACTTAATTTAGTACATAATAAATATGCATTGTTGTGATGTGTTGTATATTTACCCATTGTAATGGCTTGTTTCTGGTTGAGCTAAAAAACTCATTCTACAACCCAGTATAATGTGTAAGGATATCTATCTGTCATCAAAATTCGGTAAATATACCACACCTATCCAAGATAGACCACATTATGATGAAACTAAATTAAATATACTAAAATAATAATAAAATCAAAACTCTATATAATAAAACTAAAAATGTTGTCTCTTCATCTAATTCATCATCATTTTAGATGGTATTACAATGATTATGTCAGTATAAATTCTCTGGAATTTTGAACAATGTCAAATCTGATTTGTGGTATATAAATGTGCATACTTTAATTACCCCATTAAAATGATTAGAGTTTATTTACAAGATTATAAGATATTATCTTATAATGTTGTCTGGTTGTATATACTAATTATTAGATTTATACTTATTTAAATATACAACTCAACCACATTTAATATTTAATAGACTAGTAAATAAGCTCTGCCATTAAAATTGGCGGAGAACTAGGATCATGATAAAAATTTTGTCACGTACATGTGGTGAGTTCCCAAAATCTTTTTTTGTTTTTTCTCTTCTGCCGTTTCATGAGGATACATGTTGCACAATTTTTTTCGCGTTTCATATGTTTATTCCTAATTGGTATGTTCTAAACGTCATTAACCCAATGACCCTTTCACATTCCTATGGATAACTCTTGAGGTTTACATGTTTAAATATAGTGTTGTATTTTATCATATGTATTAAATGATTTATGATAAAAAGTTATAGGTGAGTTTTGTTTTGCATGCTTTACATAACATGTGTTATGAAATAATAAGTTTTATAACCTATATATTACATAGGTATTATAATATATATTATATATTACCATGTATAATATATTTATGATGTATTTTTTTATTTGTTAAGTGGTTAGAAATTATATTAAGTTTAATTTGTAATTTGATAAACCACAATTTAGGGGTATTTAAACCATCAAAATCACTTTGGGATTGCATTTGGTGTGGATCACACCAGCCCTTAACATGACTGGACTTTTGCCCACGGAGTTTTGAACTGGTCACCTTCACATCATAGAATGACTTAACAATACGCCTCATCACGGTCTATTCTATGCCTCGTGGGCATATTTATGATGTATTTTATATATTATGTACTTTTAAATGTT
>APFE031400888.1:111726-130433 GCA_000404065.3 Pinus taeda
TTTTTCAAATATTAATATGGAGGTTCTAGAATGATGCCACTCAAAACTGAGGTTGACCAAGACACATGAAGTGTCAATTCCAATTCCCCAAAGCAATAAAAAAAACACAAACTTTAAACTAGCATATCTTTCAAACCAGGGGTTAGAAAGGGATAAATTGTGTATTGTTGGAAAGCTTGCGGATAAACGGGTATCATGGTGCAATCAAAATGTAAACTAATGAAAATTAAAAGCACTCAAAACAAAGCAAACTAAAGAAATCAAAAAACAATATTGGCAAAATCTACATGATGGCCCCTTTCTTTATTTGTTTTAAATTATGTGGAGGTGTTGAGACCTCGACACTTCCCTTCCCAAACTCTAGCATAGGTCAAGAAGGAAGTCTCCAACTTGGGGGTTCAAGATTTCCAACTATAAAAATGGAGTCATTATGCATTTATATATACATGTACATTCATATTTCTCAAAATTTACAAAATGTTGTGGGTACACTTCTTGCATGGCCTCCTCATGCTACCACATGCCATCTTGAGGACTATAGTAAAGTGCATTAGACCTTTACCAATATGATGGTTTGGTTCCTGATTACTTTGCTTTTCCCATCTAGGATATGCACTAGCTCCACCCAAAAATGCCCTTTATGCCCCACCTAGATCACATCCCAATCAATCACGATTAGTAACAGGCACATACCATTTTTAACAAATACACATGAAACACATTATGAATATGCATGGACATAGGAAATGAAAGCCTATATACATCAAGGCCTATTCTCTATAGGACTTCAAAAAACCATAGTATCTTACCACTAATTTTGGGCAACATCCCAATTTTAATGAGCTCTTTTTAGCCTTGACTTTCAGAAATACATTCTAACCCATTCTAATTCTCTATATGCCCTACATTTTTCAACACAACATTTATGTGTCTCATGTGTAGCCTTTAAATTCTACTCTATCCTTACCATCTACTCTTCCATCTCTTTGATAAACTCTAGCCCAAACTTTATCTATTAGGTTGTTACAACTTACTAATGTGTTGCATTTCTTCCATACAAGACTTCAAATGGACTCGTCTTCAATCATTCTTGATACCCATTGTAACAAGAACATTAAACCAAATGAAGATATTCTTCCCACTTGGAAGGCTTTTCCATTACATATATTCTTAGCATGCCTTCAATTATTTGGCTAAACCTCTCTATTTTTCCATCTGCCTCTAGATGATATGTTGTGCTAAACTTATTTAGATTTGTCCTATACCCTATAAACACCCTTTCCAAAAATTGGAAGGGAACTTGAGATCCCTATCAAACATTATATCATTAGGCACACCATCTAACATAGCAACTTATTTCATATAAATGTTTTAATAATGTTGGTTACCTTATAAATGTGTAGTCCTTGTAATATTGTCCACCACTACCATAATGGAATCATGTTGCCTTGTTGTTCTATGAAACTTGGTGATGCAACAAATAGTAACTACTTCCCATTTCCATTTAGGAACGAGAAATAGTTGTAGAAATCTTATTGGATGTTTACGTTAATCCTCTATCTTTTGACATTCTATGCATCTGGCTATATAGTTAGCCCCATATTTCTTCATTCTAGACCAAAAACATTCATCTCTTATAGCTACATTTGTTTTCTAGTACCTTATATTTCCAAAGGTACATTATGCATCTCTTTCAAAACTAAATTTCTCAACTTGTAGAATAAGGAACATAAAATTTGTTCCTATACAAGAGAATTTGATCCTTTTCCAGTTAGCAATCTTAAATTTTAGCTATAAATTATGGTGTAATCCTAAGTTTTGTAACTTACGCACACAAACTACAAAACCATAACTTCTAATGCAGAGTACATAGCTCCAGTCATTTTTCTTTGGTTATTGTATTAAATTAATTCAACTAACTAGATTATAGAGTACAAACTAAGAGTTATGTAGAACCAACCATGAGAATTAAACCATAATTTAAACATATGTATTAATTCAAAATATATTATTACATGTAATAACTTAGGTCTACGAATAGAACCCAAAGAGTGCTTATAATTTATATGGTGTAGCATAGTAATACTCGAGAGTATCCAAAAATTCTTCTCCAATTCATGTAGCAAACAAAAGCCCATTTTCCCCTTTGTTGTTGTAATTTATTCCCCACATTTTCAACCTCTTCACATTTCAGAACTTAAATAATTCAATTTGCCATGTTGTTGATCTCTTCACATTACAAAGCTAAAATGATTTGATTCCTTATAGTTACGTGGAAAAACCAAAAAATTGTGACTTACATCTCGTTCTCATAGCATGTATGGTAGCGGTTTTCATACAAAAATTCCATGTAACATTCCTAGAAGCGGTTGTCTGTAGTAACAACTACTACCTTGGGTGTATCAACAACTCCATGCAACAAAAGCATCAGCAACAAGATCCTATGAGTGTCGACAACTCAAAAGTAATCACCATTTTGATAAAATGTAGCTACAAGAGTAGCAACAACTATCGATTGGTTGTATCAACAACTAAAACAATAGGAGTGACAATAACTCAAAATACATGGGAGTTGTGTTGAAAATAGCAACAAGAAATGCTAAATATAGAAGTGCTAAAAATAGCATTTTGGGATACATTCCAATTTAGTTAGTCGCTGAACTAAAATTGAGAATTAAAATTCGAATTTGATTTTAGCAGCTGTTTGAAAAATAATTAATTAATTCATCTTGAGTTAATTAGTTGTAGAAAATAAAAAATGAAGTCTATGTGAACACATTCAACAATTCCCCCTTTGATTGAGAAAGTTATCCCTTGATTAAGGAGATCAGGATGAGTTGCACTTTGATTTGTAATTAGTTGTCTCAGTTAACTGAGTTAAGTCCAGTTAGATTAGTTCCAATAGTTTGTGGAACTGATTGTGAGTTCAGTTAGTTAATGCATGCATGCATGTAACTACTACACTTCAAATAACTGAATATTCTCTCATAAATAACTCATGCATGTCAGTTCAGTCAGAGACCCAGTTGAGATCAGATGATGGAACAATGTACTATCAGTTGCAGGAATATTCCATTGAGGATATCTCTTGCACGCAGAAGGAATTCATTCGTTGGAGATTGTGCAGTTACTTCTGAGTTTGGTGAGTTGTGTGAGAGGTGAATTCACATAGGTGGTAGCCAGAGGACCCAAGAGAAACTGCGCAAGAAAATAGGAGGCTTGGAGGACTGGAGGAAGGCATATGTTGTGTCTATTATGAGCAGCATTGAGGGATTGTACTGAGAGCTGGGTAGCTTGTAAGCTAAATCTTTGTGTAATCCAAAGATATTTCCACTTGTATGATAATAAATAGATCGAGATTTTTAGTTGACGCTTTCCCCAGAGTATTCTTACATGTTCATGTGTAATTGATTTCTCATTCTCTGTTATATGTGTTCTATTTGATCTTGCTCAAAATTGATTAAGCTTCCGCTAGTTTGTTTGTAGAAGTAGATCAAGTATTTTGCTTTAGTATATTGCATTATCAGGTGATCTATAGTGGGAAATTCTACATGGTATCAGAGCAAAGGTGATCAAAGCGAAGAACAGTATAGAAAGAAGTTCGAATTTTGAAGTTTGAAGTTCCTGATTATAGAATTCGAATTCTTATCACATCTCAAATTTCACCAATGTCATTCAGCGGTTTGAGACTCGAGTATGCCCTTGATGGTAGCTCGAATTATATAGCCTGGAAGGATCACATGGAAGCGGTATTAGAAGACAACGGTTTGAAGGAATTCATTGATCGAGAAGTCCCTAAGATAGCAACTACTAATGCCCAAGAATTGGTGGAATGGAAGAAATGTGTGGCTAGAGCAAGGAGAATCCTTCCGGAGGGAGTTCGAGACCACATTGTCTCGAGTCTCCATGGGAAGGAGACACCATTTTCAATGTGGAAAACATTGAAGGATCTATATCAGAACAATAACGATCAGAGGAAGCTGGCGCTGAAAGACAAGCTTTGGAAAATCAAGTGTGAAAAGGGAAACACGATCTCTACATATCTGAATAAGCTCACCACCTGTAGGGACGAGCTTGGAAGTGTAGGGAACACGACAATCGATGATGACATGGTGAGTCTTGCTCTCCTCAGTCTTCCTAAGAGCTAGCATAGCTACCAAGACTCGGTAAATGGAAGAGAGAAACTACCAGATTGGGAACGACTTTGGTCGGATCTAAAGCAGGAGGTGATAAGGAGAAGCACTAGAGATGGATCTTCATCAAAGCAAGATGATGAAGAAAATCTATCCTTAGTGAGTAAGGTGAGGAAAGGGAAATGGAAGGCGTCCCATTCCAAATCCAGTTGTTCCCGTGGTGGGAAGAAGATTGACAAATCGAAAGTGAGATGTTTTCATTGTCATGAGGTGGGCCATTATGCTATGAATTTTCCATAGAAGAAATCCAAGAAGGGATCCTCAAAGGGATCACATGGTGAGGCACTGGCCTCACAGTTTGAATTGGATTTCACCCTCATCGCATGTATGGTTTCATCGATGGTGGAGTGTGTTTGGTACCTAGACAGTGGAGCTTCATTCCACATGACCGGCGACAAGAATCTTTTCAGTACCTTGGAGGAGAAGGACATCCAAATGTGCATCGAGACGGTTGATGATGGAAAATACCGTGTTTTAGGTGAAGGTACAGTTGTGTTTTAGAGGGAGCATGGATCTCCTCTCACCCTAACTAATGTAAAGTATGTGTCGGGTCTAAAGAAGAATCTTGCGTCTGTCACTATGTTGAAAGACAAAGGCTATGATAAAGTCTTTAGTAAAGGAAAGGCATTCCTGAAGCATATCGGTACTGGACAGACCAAGAGGATTGGGATTCGAGTAAAGAATATCTACAAGCTAGAGGTAGACAACTGTGCTACATTGAGTTCCAAAGCAGAGTTGGTGCAGAGCCAAGATGTTGGCGAGCTATGGCATAGAAGATTGGGACACTTGCACCATGGGGCCTTGAAGATCATGCAGCAGATTTTTACTGGACTTCCCAAGGGAAAAATGGAGCAAATGGATACATGAAAAAGTTGTACCTTGGGTAAGTATGCGAAATATTCCTTTCAAGATCGAGACAGTAGAGTTGGAGAAATCCTGGAGCGAGTTCATACAAATGTGTGTGGACCATTCTCTATAGCCTCCACCACTAAGCAAAGGTACTATGTTATTTTTATTGATTATTTTTCTCGTAGATGTTGGATCGACTTTATGTAGAAGCAAGATCAAACCTTCTCAAGGTTTTGTGAGTTTAAAGCCTTGGTAGAGAAAAAATCTGGAAAGAACATAAGGGCCTTGCGTAGCGACAATGGTGGAGAGTATGTCTCCCAACAGTTTCAGGAATTCTGCGCAGCAAAAGGAATTAAACGGGAGTTGACGACACCCCATAACCCACAGCAGAATGGGGTGGCTGAAAGGAAGAACAGATCAATTGTGGGAGCAGCTCGAGCGTGTTGCATGACCAAAGCCTACCACTTCATTTTTGGGTTGAGGCATGCAATACAACAGTATACCTACAGAACAGAAGCCCACATCGTATACTAGGAATGAAGACTCTAAGGGATGCCTTTTCCAGGAGGAGACCAGATGTGAGTCACTTCAAGATCTTTGGATCATCAGTTTATTTCCATGTGACCAAAGATGCCTGGAAGAAGCTAGATCCAATAGCTGAGTTGGGGATACTTGTGGGGTACACTAATATTCATCCGGATCTTGGGGGGAGGCCCCCATGATCTAAAATATTGAAATGGATTTTGGGGGAGAGGCCCTCGAGATCTGAAAAATTGAAATGCTAGAAGAAGAATAGGAGAATGCCCAATAAACAAAACCACAATTTTTTTTTTATTAAAATTGAGAATAAATGTAAAAGCTACATTGTGGTGGACCAACTGTCCTTTTACAAAATGTGACTTGTTACTTATAGTCTTTTTCAGTTACAATACCATGGGTTAATTCCATGAGTGAATGAATACCATGGGTGGATGTCACAATACCACGGGTCAATTCCATGGGTGAATGAATACCATGGGTGGATGTCACATTACCATGGGAAAATACCATGGGTGAATGAATACCATGGGTGGATGTCACTTACAATACCATGGGTAAATTCCATGGGTGAATGAATACCATGGGTTGATGCCATCTTCTATTCGGATCATTCCTCCCTCCTTAAGAAGCAATGGTCCCCATTGCGTGAAGTTCCCTCCTGCGAAGCCTTTGTTGAATATGAAGAGCCACTGAAGAGAAGTGTTTTAT
This sequence comes from Pinus taeda, assembly GCA_000404065.3. NCBI lineage: Eukaryota > Viridiplantae > Streptophyta > Pinopsida > Pinales > Pinaceae > Pinus > Pinus taeda. The sequence continues at coordinate 118,017 of APFE031400888.1, forward strand.
GTGGTTAACCCGTAACCATGATGAACGAAGATCCGAGGATAGAGATACCTTGTAATGCTTGCGACCAACTGTGATATTGACAGTGTGTGGCCTAGCAAATGGACTTCGATGAAGTGTGGGTTTGTGGATGACCCATAACCATGATAAACAAAGATCCAAGGATAGAGATACCCTGTAATTCTTGTGACCAAATGTGATACTAACAGTGTATGGCCTAGCAAATGGACTTTGATCAAGGATTTTGTGTAGTTGACCCATAACCATGATGTTGGTGTTGATGAAGTAGCAGGTGCCTACATAGCCTGAGGTGGGAGGGCACGTCTCCAAATAACCCAAGCCAAATTCTACCATGCTAAAACTGATGAATGTGAAGCAAGTTCCTACTAAAGTGGGGTGGGAGGGCCTGTCTCCAACAGGAACCCGCTTCGAATGTTGCTCCAGAATTAAAATGGACATAACTCGGCCAATATAACTTAGAATATTTATTATAACCTATTTTTGGAAGCAGAAGGACCATTTTGCATCTTCCCATGTGTTGGAAATCCTTATATGGACACTCTAGAATCTCAAATTCACGTTGCAACTATTCTGTCGTCACAAAATTATGAAAAATAACTGATTTTAAATCAGTGATATCTCCCACATCCAAACTCTAATTTGACCCATTTTTTTTTAAATTGGGTGATTTTTCAAGAGGAGCTCAAATATGAAATAATTGTTGTGAAACTCATAAAAAAAAATACAACAATGATAGGAGAGTCGTCGTCCACCAGTTGTCGCTATAAAAAATTCTACAACATAGTTGATTTTAAATCAGCGATATCTCCCTCATCTAGACTCTGATTCTGCCGATTTTTTTTTCAATTTGGGTATTTATCCACAAGGAATATAGATCTGTTATTTGTTTATGTAAATTTTGCACCGAAAATTTCAGATATGATCTACAAAAGCGCCGCCCAAAAATATTCTTACAAAAAAATGAAAAAACAAAAATTCTTCTCGCTTGGCCTAAGAAAATGCTCTGTGGAGGACGTAGCACATGCTTGAAGTTTGTTGAATATTGCTGCAAATTTTGAAACTGAAATATGCATCAAACCCTCATTCCCATGGAATCATAACCTACTCTAATACCATTGATCAAGATCTTTGGGGGAGGCCCCCAAGATCTAAAAGATTGAAATGGATTTTGGGGGAGAGGCCCCCGAGATCTGAAAAATTGAAATTCTAGAAGAGGAATAGGAGAATACCCAATAAAAAGAACCACAAAGAAATTTTTTATTAAAATGAAGAATAACTGTAAAAGCTACATTGTGGGGGACCAACTGTCCTTTTACAAAATGTGACTTGTTACTTATAGTTTTTTCAGTTACAATACCACGGGTCAATTCCATGATTTGATGAATACCAGTTGATGCCATTTTCTATTCGAATTAGATACACCTCACAACTATCGAGTGTTCTTGCCTACTAGCCAGAGGATAGTGGTACGCAGACATCTGAAGTTCGACGAGCAGAAAGCCATGCAAGTATCACTTGAGAGGGAGCTCAAGTTGCATGCAGAGGAGGAACTTTTAGTTCCTAAGGAGGAGGAGCCTCAGATTGATGCAGGGCAACCACATGCAAAGGATCCAGGAGTGAAGACATCCACTCATGCAGAGTCCTCCAGAGATGGGCGAAAACACTCAAGTGAAGCTGACAGGTTGATGCTAGATGTGAGAGAGAATGTGGGACAACCATCTTCTCAGTGCAGACAGTGGGGGTCACTCGAGCGATACACTGGTTACATGGCCCTGGTTAGGGAGTGTGTAGAGACTGAACCTTCTTCATTCGAGGAATCAGTGCAGCAACCAGTCTGGGTTGATTCTGTGGTGGAGAAGTATGACTCCATCGTTTAGAACTGTGTTTGGGATGTTGTCCCAAGACTGGAGGACAAGTCAGTGGTGACTTCCTGATGGCTTTACAAGGTAAAGAAAGTAGCTAATGGCAGTGTTGAGAAATATAAGGCAAGTTTTGTTACCCGTGGTTTCTCACAGGTCGAGGGGATCGACTACGATGAGACTTTTGCTCATGTAGCAAGGTACTCATCTATCAAATTGACGTTGGAACTATCAGCTCAGATGGGTTGGAAGATCCATCAGATGGATGTGAAGACTGTGTTCCCCAATGGGAAGATTGAGGAAGAGGTGTACATTGAGCAGCCAAAAGGTTTTGAGACCTTCGATTGTGAGTCGCACATGTGCTGACTCAAGAGGTCTTTGTACGGGCTGAGAAGCACCTCGTGCTTGGTGCACCAGGATCGACAGCTATTTCATGGGTTGGGCTTCACCAAGAATGAAGCAGATGTGAACCTTTACCACATCATGGTATAAGGTAAGCCATTGATCATTGTTCTTTATGTCGATGATATGATATTGACAAGTGATGATCAGTTGATCAAGTCTTGCAAGGAGGACCTTGCAAGAGAGTTCGAGATGAAATACATGGGTCTTTATGCACTACTTTCTAGGCATGGAAGTGTGGCAGAAGGATGGGGAAGTGTTTGTGTCTCAAGGCAAGTATGCCAATGAGATACTCAGGCGATTCCACATGGAGAAGTGCAAGTCCATGTAGACTCCTCTAGCTGGTAACTGGAGGTAGGAGGATGCTACTTCAGGGGAGGTAGTAGTTGCTACTGTTTCTCGGCATCTTGTGGGTTCATTGATGTATCTAGTGAACACACGACTAGATTTGTGCTTTGCGGTGAACCAGTTGAGTCAAGCTACGGTTCAGCCCACCAAGCTGTTTTGGAACACAACGAAGCATGTGTTGAGATACCTCAGACGCTCATCTCAGTATGGATTGTGGTACAGAAGGACAGAGGGAGTGAAGCTTCAAGGCTTCAAAGATGCAGATTGGGCAGGGAGTCCATCAGATCGAAAGAGCACTTCAGGAGGAATCTTCAACCTTGGTTCTGCTGCAGTTTCTTGGTACAGCAGGAAACAAAGATCAATTTCACTTAGCTCAGCAGAAGTTGAATACATGGTTTCCAGTTAGGCAGCATGTGAGGCCATTTGGATGTGGAAGATTCTAATTGGATTGTTTGGTCAGAGGATGGATCCAACTGTGATCTATTGTGATAATCAGAGTTGTATCAAACTCTTTGAGAATCCAGTATTTCATGACAGGTCCAAGCACATCGATATCCGGTATCATCATCTTCAAGACTATGTGGTGAAGAGGATCATGTTGTTGCTGTATGTTTTGACCGAGGAATAGGATGCAGATATTTTGACTAAGGCATTGTCAAAATGCAAGTTCGAGTTCCACAAAGATAGGATTAGGGTGATAGATAATCCCTTTCTTGTTGACAGGGAGTGTTGAGAATAGCAACAAGAAATGCTAAATATAGAAGTGCTAAAAATAGCATTTCGAGATACATTCCAATTTTAGTTAGTCCCTGAACTAAAATTGAGAATTAAAATTCGAATTTTATTTTAGCAGTTGTTTGAAAAATAATTAATTAATTCATCTTGAGTTAATTAGTTGTAGAAAATCAAACATGAAGTTTATGTGAAGACATGCAACAGTTTCCCCTTTGATTGAGGAATTTATCCCTTGATTAAGGAGATCGGGATGAGTTGTACTTTGATTTGTAATTATTTAGCTTAGTTAACTGAGTTAAGTCCAGTTAGATTAGTTCCAACATTTTGTGGAACTGATTGTGAGTTTAGTTAGTTAATGCATGCATGCCTGTAACTACTGCACTTCAGATAACTATATATTCTCTCATAAATAACTCATGCATGTCAGTTCAGTGAGAGACCCAGTTGAGATCAGATGATGGGAAAGTGTACTATCAGTTGCAGGAATATTCTAATGAGGATAACTCTTGCATGCAGAAGGAATTCATTCCTTGGAGATTGCATAGTTACTTCTGAGTTTGATGAGTTGTGTGAGAGGTGAATTCACACAGGTGGCAGCCAGGGGACCCAGGAGAAACTACGCAAGGAAATAGGAGGCTTGGAGGACTGGAGGAAGGCATATGTTGTGTCTATTTAGTCTATGAGCATCATTGAGGGATTGTATTGAGAGCTGGATAGCTTGTGAGCTAAATCTTTGTGTAATCTGGAGATATTTCCCCTTGTATGATAATACAAAGATCGGTGTTTTTAGCTGAGGCTTTCCCTAGAGTATTCTTTTGTGTTCATGTGTGATTGATTTCTCATTCTTTGTTATATGTGTTCTATTTGATCTTGCTCAAAATCGATTAAGCTTCTGCAAGTTTGTTTGTAGAAGTAGATCAAGTATTTTTCTTTAGTATATTGCATTATTAGGTGATCTACATTGGGAAATTCTACAAGTTGCAGAACTTATTTTCCTACATTACAAACTCAAACATAAACATTTTTTTTCCCATTGATGAGGGTTTCCCAAGGCCAAGGATTCTACTTCATTATACACCCTTGGTAAGAACATATGAGCTACCAACTCATGTGGTAGTTACTTCAGTGAATAAATTACCTCATATGTGTGCTAGCTCTTATCTAATCAGCCATGATGCATCTTCAAATCCCTTGTTTTTCCATTTGACTAAATACTCCAGATACTCCTTTTAGTGGGTCATCCCTCCAACCCTTGTGGATAAAATTCCCACCCCTTATTTAACAGGTTTGACTACCAACTATTCCTTCCACTCAGTAGGTGTACCTATCTCATCGCCATTTTCCTCTTCATGGAATTCATATAGATCAACCACATTGAATATCAATGAGATATCCAAGTCGCTCGAAAACTCTAGCGTGTAGGTGTTTTAAAAAAAAAAAAATCTAAGAATTTTGCATGGGCCTATTTTCTTGTATTTTAGCTTGTTGTAGGTACCCTTAGGGAATATTTCCTTTCGTAGATGGGCCATCATCAGCTCACCTTATTAAAAAATTGTGTTCTTCTTTTCAAATTTTCTTTCTTTTTATATCTTTCATTAATTTTATGCAATTTTTCCTTCACCTATTCATGCATTTCCTGCATCTTGTTTGAAAAATCACTTGCAACAACACTCTTCCTTCCCCTTGAATATGGTAACTTTATCAAATCCAAAACACATTTCAGTAACCTACCATAAACAATCTAAAAATTACTCTTACCAATTGATCTATTCACTGAGTCAATGTATGAAAATTATGTCTGTGCTAAGACCACATCCCATTGGTCAGGATTTTCATCACTTAAGCTTCTCAACATATTCCCAAAATTCTAGGTCACTACTTCAGTCTATCCATTTGTTTGTGGATACTAGGTTGAATTATATAACAGTTTGGATCCCATCTACTTCCATAGTTTCCTCCAAAAGTGACCCAAAAATCTTGTATCTCTATCTAAAGTAATTGTTCTTAGTAAACCATGAAGTGTCACTACTTGTTTGAAGAATAAAAAAAACATTGTGGTAGCATCACTTGTCTTTTTGCATGCTATGAAATGATCCATATTTGAAAACTTATCTACAAAAACCATAACTAAATCATGCTTCCTTTCTGTCCTAGGGCATCCCCAAAACAAAATCCATTCTCATATCTTCCTAAGGCTTTTCTAGCATTGGTAATGGGCTATACAGCTCCATATTTTGACTTCTACCCTTCACTATTTGGCAAACACTACAATGCTCAACAAATTTTTTGACATCCTTGTTAATGCTATGCAAAAAATTACCTCTCCTTTACCAACATTGTAGTCTTATTTTTCGAATGGTGTTATCATTGATTTCAACATTGGTCCTTGAACACTCTTAATATTCATCTAGTTTGCATTGATTGGAAGCTCCAAATGACAAGAATCCCTGGGAAGCCCTAGATGCCCTGCACTTGTTGACGAAAATGGATGTAAATTATAGTGATTTTGATCATGATACCATCATCATTTGTTTCTCCTCGTCGTGAAAATTCCAACAACATGTGGCACACATCATAACTCCTGATGGTTGAGGAGATATGCCTCTTTGAAAATTAAAGCCCCATTTGTGGTTAAACTCCCCAAAGACGAATCTACAAGAAGCCTTAGATTGGTGGAAATTTTATTTCAAAATAATTTAATGATGGGCCTATTTTAATGATTTTTTCTTGCAAAAGGAAGGGATAATTAGTTTTCCAAATTGACCTCCAAAAATAAAAATAATTTTATCTCAAATGTTATTCAAAATTGAAATTGAAATTTGAATTTTTGAGGGTTAGCTTCCCTCCACTTCTAATCAATTTGGCCCCCTAAATGCTTCCACAATCACTATATAAAGGACTAGTTTTCCTTCCCTTGGAGCAACAATCTTGTGCATTCAATGTGTGATTTTTCCATAATGCTCTGTGGCCTTGGGTAGTCAAGCAAATATGAATGAGACGGTCAAGGTTGGAGGAAATTTTTTGGGTTATTTTTATGTTTTGGTTATAGGTATGCGTTAAGGTTTTTGAGCATCATCTGAGGCAATTTGGCCCCTTTTCTGAGATAGGAATGAGGCACTTTCATGGAGTTTTAAGCCCTAACCATAGACCTCTCTATGGTAATATTCTTACACCTATATGGACCTATATAGAAGACTTATTACAATGTGGAAGAATTTTGTGATTATCCAAGGTAGGGTTTTGTTGTTTCTGAGGTATATGTCTCTGTTCCTTTTCAACCTTCTATAATTATTTGGAGAATTAATCAACGCCTTATGCAATCTTAACAAATAAAGGAATAAAAATCAAATACTTAAAGAAGAAGTTTCCCATCTAAGACTTCAAGTGAAGGAAGTTGAAAAGAAAGAGAAAAACTTGACAAGCTAATTAGAGGAATCTATCCATAAGTACATAGCAGAAGTTGGTCAAAATAAAAAGGAACTTGATGCATCTCTAGCATAAATAAAAAAGCTCAAAAATGGAAGCAAAAGATATAAGGAACAAATGAAATATTTTAACAAAGCAACAGAAAAAGTCACCCTTCTAAAATTGCAACTAGAGGAGGCAGAAGAAAGAAGAAAGGTCTTGAAAATTCAGTTTTAGGAAGATATTGCTCAAAAGAAAAGAGAACTTGATGTTTCCCTAACTTAAATATGCAAGTTTGGGAAATGGAAAAAGGATAAATTTTTGGATTATGAAAGGAATAATAATGTATTTTCTCAATTGAAGATGAAGGTGAAAGAAGCGAATGCAGCCCCATGCAATGAAGACACAAGCTCCAAGTCCCCACAAAGCAATATTGACAAGAAGCCTAACAACAAGATCCTTTAAAGGCTAAATCAAGTTCAAAATAAGATTAAAGGTAATGTTACTCTAAGAAGTAATATTGAAGTAATCAAGGATAAGGATCAACAAAGGGTTGTACCTCCTCCAAGAAATAATGTTTACTAATGATTGTTAAGACAAGACTCATCTAGGTATCTTAGTATGTTTCATGGTTGTTGTTTCTTATGTTCTAACTTCGAGAATATGGATATGCATTTAAGACATTATCAAAACCCTAGAAGCAAGTTTGCAAGATCACAAGACAAATTTCAAAAAGACATTGTCAGCAGAAAGTATATATCAATTGCTTCATCATTCAAGTACCATATAGAGTAATTCAAATTCCATAACTACATACATATAGCTCATGATTGCAGATACAAGATGGAATCCTCCATGAAGGATACCTCTAATATTAGGTACAAGAAGGTCTAGAGAAGAAAACAAAATCAAGAAGATTAAGTGAATAATAAATCTCAACAATCATCATTCTTAAGAATTGTAAAGTCACAAACTCATGATGAATCTACTATGGAAGGTGTCTAAGATCAAGATGATTCAATTTTAAAGCTGGTCCACACATTATTTTGAAGAATCTATCTTGATGGCTCTTTGTCCTGTGAATATTGAAGAGGGGGAGCCTAAGTAGTAGTGGTTGAAGATCTATCCTTCAACAGTTTGACATATGACAAATGTGAAGAATTCTTCAGAGTAGTAGTCATCATTGTTGGAAGATTAGTTAGCTTGTGAAGTAGCATAAGTCTGCCTTCAAGATTGAATATTTGCGAAAGGACTCATTGTTGTTGATGCATATTGACAGGCAGAGACATTTGTGACACACCATGAGAGGCATAGCATGCTAGAGGGAGAAAAGTAGTTAAAGAAAGAAATATTTATTGCTTGAATTCAAAAGAAGATATTTTTTTCAGTAACCCTTTTCCATTGATTTTAAAGGGGGAGAGAAATTAGGATAAGTTTATAAGCATGAAGTTAGGGGGAGAAGTAAACACAGAGGGAGTATGTGTGTTTCCATCAATTACAAAGGGGAATATTTTTGAATCATTGATTCCAACATCTGTCCTTGAATGTTCATAGTATTTGCCTAATTTTCATTGATTGGAAGCTCCAAATGACAAGAAACCCTAGGAAGCCCTAGATTCCCTAGACTTGTTGAGGAAAATGGATGTAAAGGATAGTGATTTTTATCATGATAGTATCATCATTTATATTTCTTTGTCATGTCAATTTCAATGGTATGTGGCACGCCTCATAACTCCTCATGGTTGAGGAGATATGCCTCTTTAAAAATTAAAACCACATTTGTGGTTAAAATCCGTAAAGATAACTCTACAAGCAACCTTAGATTGGTGAAAATTTTATTTCAAAACTAATTTAATGATAGGCATGTTCTAATTGTTTTTTCTTGAAAAAGGAAGGGACAATTACTTTTCCAAATTGACCTTCAAAAATAAAATTAATTTTCGCTCAAATTTTATTCAAAATTGAAATTGAAATTTGAATTGTTGAGGGTCAGATTCCCTCCATTTCTAATCAAGTCAACCCCCTAGATGCTTCCACAATCACTACATAAGGGGCTCACATGCCTTCCCTTCAAGCAACAATCTTATCCATTCAACGTGTTATTTTTCCATAGTGATCTATAACCTTGGGTAGTCAAATAAATCTAAGTGAGAAGGTCAAGATTAGAGGAAGGTTTTGGTTTATTTGTATGTTTTGGTTATGGGTATACATTGATGTTTTCGATCATTGTCTAAGGTAATTCAACCCCTTTTATGAGATAGGTTTGAGGTGCCTTTGTGGAGCTTTGAGGCTTTGTCTGAGGCCTAACCGTAAAACTCTCTATGTTAATATTATTAGGCCTACTTAGCCCTGTCTAGAAGACTTATTACAAAATGAAATAATTATGTGATTATCCAAGGAAGGGGTTCATTGTTTCTGAGGTATGTCCACGTGTTCCTTTTCAGCATTTTATGATTATTTGGAGGACAAATATGTGAAATATGAGGTGAAAGTATTGAAGTATTTGAGACTTTCCCAAACTCTATGCAACCTAAAATATGACATTAATCTAAGGCCTATTTGGCCCTCTTTTAGAGTTTTTGCATCATAAAAAGGTGGCATCTCATAGATTAATTCAGATCTATTATGATCTTCTCTTGTGAAGAAAATTCATAGCCGAAAACACTTTTGATCCAAGGTCCTCTCTAGGGTCTATTGTTGACAAAGTTGAGGTTTTCCACTATCATGCCTTTGATATTTGTTCAAACTCATTTTGGAAAATTTTGAGATTTCGTTTGGCTCAGGTTTGTGACCTCAATCCATGATTGTTCTAAGAAAAATTTAACTAGAGTTTAAGCCTTAATATCCACAAGCATCATGTTGGGACATTCACTATATTTTTTTAGACCTCCTTTTGAAGACATCACATGTATTATTACCAAAAATTTGGGAAAATCTTGACACTTATCAAATATGTGTGGGAGAAGATTGGTTAAACTGATAAGTAATTTGAATTGAGGCATAAGTTCACCATTTTTGTTGATTGAAGGCACATAGTAATGGTTTATTTTACAATCAATGTTTGAAAAGTGTTGGCATTATGTTTCTAGTCTTGTACTTGATGGAAACTCACTCCAGTGGCAGATCTTAGTTCAGGCACTCAAAATCATGGAAAATGAGATACCCGCAGGTGATCCTATGAGAAGCTGCGGACCCGCAGGTACGCCGACCAAGAAGTGCAAACATACACGCAGGTGCGCCATTCAGAAGGTGCGGACCCCCAGTTCACTCTCTCCAATGCATAAAAGTGCGTGCACACGAGAATCTTCATGAATGGTCCATGGTATTTAGCCTGACATATTTGATCCTATGGCTTTGATCCGTGGTTTTGCATCTAAAAGTATTGATACAAGGTATTGGGTTCCTAGTATTGAATACCTATGGTTTTGGACCATGGTTTGAGTAAAGGCTTGCCTATAAAAAGGAAAGGAGATCACTTGGCTAGGTACTTGTGAAATTTGAATATCTTAAGATCTGAAATTTTGGGTGATTGTTTTTTTTAAAAGCTAGATCTAAATCAAGGAGAAAACTTAAGGTGAATCTATTGATAAGTCGTGATCTCTCGGGCGCATAAACAGATCTGTGGATCTGACTGACTATGGCACATTGGAGGACTGTTAATTTGGCCCTAATCAAAATTTCGCAGGTGATCCATGGCGTAAGTGCGGGGGTACGCAATGCAGAAGAAGGCACAGTGCAGGATACGCAGCGAAGAAGAAGGTGCAGTGCGTGGGATACGCAGAGAAGCAGAAGGCGCAGTGCGAGGTACACATAATAGAAGAAGACACAGTGCAGAGGTATGTTGTCAGACAGACAGTGCAGGTGTGGATCTGAGTAGAAGTATGTAGGACAAAAGAACGAGTGGTGCAGAGATACGTAGAATAGAAGACTGACCTGTGCAGATATTCGCAGGCCCCTCTTGGTGAAGTTGCGGACTTATCTTGAAACATTTGTTGGCTGCCTTTTATCTATTTGGTGCAGAGTTCTAGGTTTAGTTTACCGGTATTGTCTTTCTGTTTACAGAACTTTGAGAAATTGGGTGATTCATTGGTTGATTGTATAAGGAGTTTGGTTGATTCATATGAACTTGTTGATTATTTGATGTCCATGGATCCAGTTTGAAAATTCATGAAACGTGGTCCTTAAAGAAGTAAAAAGAGAAAAGGGGCTTGTAGCTCCCTTCTAGGAGAGACTGGAAAACGAGGGAGGGTTGTAGCTCTCTGCAGGTTGCAGCCTGCATACTAGTAAAGAACTACACCAGTAAAAATCATTGTAAAAGAAGTTTCTAATTGAAATAAGATAGAGACATATTGCAGCAGGTGGTTTTCACGCACATTGGGTTTCCACCTTATATATGATGTTCCTTGGTGTGATTATCTATCTTTCTTGTTCTTGCTCATTATTATATCGTATTGACATACAAACTAATGATCAATATCTGAAGAATAAATTAAAGTATAAATCTGGAAGGTATATTGAAAAGAATTTGATAATACTGATTTACCCCCCCGCTCAGTATTATTTCCAACAATTGGTATCAGAGCAGGTCCTCCAGAAGAAGCTTGATCCCTTGAAGGAAGATCTATCATCATGAGCAACTACGAGAGGGAAGCATCAATCAGGCCACCGATTTTTGATGGGACAAACTTCGTATATTGGAAGGTAAGAGTTACTGCCTATCTTCAATCTCTTGAGAAGTCTGGGACATCATAGATACAGGGTATACTTTTCCATAAGCAACTCCTATGGATCCGGATGAGAAGAAGAAATATGAAAGAAATGCAAAGGCAGTCAATACTCTATTAGGATTCCTATCTCAATCAGAATTTGTCAAGGTAATGCAGTTTAAATCCGCAAAAGAGATATGGGACAAGATTGTTTTGAGCTATGAAGGACATGATCAGGTAAAATGAGAAAAACTTCAAACCCTCAAGATTTAGTATGAAAATCTCAAGATGTATAATGATGAAAGTGTGGCTAATTATTTTCTTCGTGTAGATGAGATTGTTAATTGTATGAAAAAATTGGGTGAAGAAATAAAAGAGGTTGTTGTGGTTGAAAAAGTTCTAAGATCTTTGTCCTATAGATTTGAATCTAAAGTTTCTGCTATAGAAGAAAAGGAGAATCTACAAAACCTTAAAATGTCATAGCTACACGAAATTCTAACTGCTTATGAAATGAGGAAAGGAGGTCCCTCAGACAGGAGAGTAGTTGCCTTCAAGGCTTCAGGAAAAGGAGAGTACTATGAGTCAGGACACATGTCAGAAGAAGAAGAAGAATCAAATTTTATCAGAAATATTCAACGGGGTACTGGAAGATTAAGAGGTAAGTTACCTTTCAAATGTTTTTCTTACGGAAGAGTAGGTCACTATGCTACCAAATGTCCTCATAAGGATAAGATTGACAAGGGGAAGGAACCTGTTAGATGGAACAAGAAACAGAATGCAAATAAGAAAAGCTATTACACTCATCAAGATAGTGATGGACTATCAAATAGCGATGAAGATGAACGAGGTAATCACTATAAACTTTTAATGGCCTTTGAAGATGATGATTACATGGATGCTATAGATGTAGATGGCTTTTATGAAGAGATTTCTAGACTCAAAAC